>JAGDQP010042236.1:0-16612 GCA_022664845.1 Lepisma saccharinum | reverse complement strand
ATGTTAAAGATAGGAATATGAGCTTTTGCCGTTAAGGAGATATGGTAAATATGTGCAGATGTACAAAATTTCATATTCGTATCTCCAACTATGTTCTAGTTGTGGACCCCTGAAATTGCACATTTTAGGCTAACTGACTCACTCACTCACTAGCTCACTCACACACTCATCATATTGTTTAGGGTGTTTGGAGTAAGCTAGAAACATGAAATTTGGTATAAAGGTAGAGGATGATAAGTAGATAAAGGAACAATTCCGACAATTGAAAAGGTCGAAATCTTGGATTCAAAATGGCCGCCAAACCTAAAATTTCAAAGAATACACAGCCTAAACGACTAAAGATAGAACAGTGAAATTTGGTATGAAACTACATCATTGATAGCAAATTAAGAACACTTTGAAAAAGTCGCCATCTTTAATTCTAAATGGCCGCCTAACCTAAAATTTTAAAGAATACACAGCCTAAACGGCAGCCGCTAGAATAATGATATTTAGTTTGACAGTACAACATTATTAGTAGATTACGAAAATATTACAATATATCTTGGAACCAAAATGGCGGGCGTCATAAATCCATTTTCCAACTGCTTGAGCCAGAGATACGAAATTTGGCATAATGATGTATTATCAAGAGTAGTTTAGGAAAACATAACAACGTTTTAAAAAATTCACCATATTTGATTCAAAATGGCAGCTGAAATACCATTTTTCACATCGTTTGAGATAGAGAAATGAAATTTGGTATGACAGTGTATCATCACGAGTATGTCACGAAAATATAAGAGAACGTTAAAAATGTGTCCATCTTTTATCCAAAATGCCCGCCTAAGCCCTACTGTATAACGACTGAAGCAAGAGAAACGAAATTTGGTATGAAGGTGTACCATTACGAGTAGGTTAGAATAAATTCGGCTTGTCTCCCCTACTAGGGTGCAGTTCCCAGCGGGAGCCTGATTGCGATAAAGGGGCGCGCCCCAGCGAGGCCATCTTGGGATTCTGGGGCAGCGCCCCAATGAGGTGAAGCGAGTATATAGTACATTACACAAGTGTATAAAGCTGCGAATACGAGCAAAACCACCAGGGGTGCAAACTGTCCAGTCAACTCCTTCAACCTTAAAAAGTGGTGAAATGGAATATGGATGAGCCTAGTTCCTCGCGCCAACTTCCAATACTCCTGCGTGTCCCACCAAGTTTTACTCGTCACAAACGTTAGCACTGCCAGGAGCATGTTATACAGGCAGTATGTGGAAGTTTCACCATTCTGACGCAGCGCTCTGGAGTATGAGGGAATATCTGCATCATGTGGCGCAAGTGCACTGCAGATTCTGGTTGTGATAAAAAGACACAGTTCCTGCAAACTCCTCAAGTTCGATGCGCGGCCTGTCGTGCGATTCTTGGCGCAGCGACGCGAACGAATCAAGGGGAGTATCAACACGTACGGCAGTGCATGCAGCCGAGTTCCGCGTGTCACAAAACGTCAGCATGCTATACAGGAACAAGAGTTTATTGCGAAATCAGCGATTTTGAGGTTCTGTAAGAAAAAAGATGTTAAAAATTGAAATATGAAATTTCGAAGTATGACGGTATATCATCACTAGTAGATTACAAAATATCTGCAAAGACATCATTTTAAATCCAAAATGGCTGACTTCATAATCCATTTTTCAGAACGTTTGAACTAAGGATACGAAATTTTTCATAAAGGTGTATTAACAAGAGTAGTTTAGGAATAATTTACATTTTTGAAAAAGTTGTTAACTTGGATCAAAATGGCCGCACAAAAACTTTTTCCACACCATTCGAGCTATAGAAACGCAATTTGGTATGAAGGTGTACCATCACGAAAATGTTTCAATAAATGGATCAAACCACCGCTATGAGCTTGCAGCCCCCGAGGCGATATGGGAAAAGGTCTGCACAGAATGGAGCGCTGTCCCCAGAAAGTCTGATCACAATAAAGGGGGCGTAGCCCTAAAAATTTGAAGTTGGGGCGCACACGGAATTCTGGGGCAGCACACCCAGCGAGGCGAACCCAGTATATATATACACGTATAAAAAGCTGTGAAATCCGAGCAAAACACCAGATGATGTTGGAGCCTTAGGGTTGGTGGTGGTGGAGTTTAGGGCCGCCAGCAGGAAGCAGATTTGCTGTATCATCACAAGTAGGTTACAATAAATATGGCAAAGCTTCCCTATGTTTCAATAAATATCTCATTCCCACGGGTGGTGGGTATGGGGAAAAATCTGCAACATGGAACACAGTGTCCTGGAGAGTGGTTACGAAAAAAAGGCGTAAGTACCCAAAAACTCGAAGTTGGGGGCGCAGCCAGCTACGGGGGGCGAGGACCTAAACGATTCCGAGCGAGCGAGTATATATATTATACACGTACAAAAAGCTGTGAAATCCCAACAAAAACATCAGAGGTGCAAAAAGTGGAGCCAAGTTCTTTAGCCCTAAAAAGGTGTGAAATGGGATACTTATGAGCCAAGTTCCTTGGTGACAGCATGTAACAGGAACAAAGGAACTTGGTGCGAGGTGGCAAGGTTCATGATCCTCAAGCTATAAGGGTGGCGGGGATCCTAAAACCCACTACTTCCACCGCCACCAACCCTAAGGCTGTTGCCAGCTCGAGCCAAGTTCCTTTGTTCCTGTTACATGCTGTCACCAAGGAACTTGGCTCATCCGTCTCCCATTTCACACCTTTTTAGGGCTAAAGAACTTGGCTCCACTTTTTGCACCTCTGGTGTTTTTGTTCGGATTTCTCTTACTGCTAAAAGATCAAGATTACCAGACCTGATCTCTCATATGTTTGTTCTTTCCTTTACGAATAAACCATCAAAATGTATGTAACATTTTCCAATACTTTTCATACTTCTTCAGCAAAGGAACACTAATACATACAATTTAAATCAGCACCCTATCTTCGATGTGTGATGTAACACAAACATTGTTTAGTTCTTAGTGCTGATTTTGAATTAGTTTGGAGGAACTGTGTTGGAACAAATGTATGTTTTACCCTAAGTTTTATTCTAAAATTTAATAACTGTATAAATTACCAGAATTTTCGCATACTACAATTTGAATGGCAATTTGACAAATAATGAACAAAATATTGATGTTTTATTTCCAACATTAACTTCCTTTTTACGATAAATTTATCAGAGCGATGGTTCCATGGTCTCATGCCCTTTTAGAAATACAATACTGAATATTTCCATAAGTGCTTACTAATTAAACGCTGTTACAGTAAATGTTCTACGTTCTAAGGAAAGTAGCTGTTAGAAATAATGATTAATATCATTACTATTGTAGTAAATATGTAAACTGTTATAAATCTGCAGAAATATTAGGCATATTATATATGTTTGTGGATATCCTTAATTAGAACTAGATTTAGAAAACCAAATGTGCATAGAGAAATATCTATCTTAAGTAGCGCTCGAGGCGTTATCTACTGTTATTTTTGTAGATATAATAGAACAAAATTATCAAAATCAATTGCAAATAGATTTGTAAGAGTGTTCAAGAATACGGAAGTAGGCCAACTAGCTTCTACTGATCAAGTAGAAAATCTGTAAATCAGAGCGAATTGTTTTTATCACGATCAAAATAATGGAATAATCATATATATTAAAGGTGTTGTTTATGATAAAGTCCTACTAAAGGACTAGAAACACTTCGTAACACTTGAAAACTACGTTCGGGAGCATCGTATGACGTTTACAAATCTGACGAAACATTTACATGTTACGTACCATCGCGGAATAAGAGTGAAGTAATTTGACTAAATTTAGTTTTCAGAACAAAAATGTTATACGTAGTTTATAGGAAAGGTTCTTCTTCCGCTGATTCATTGCGGGTTTCTGATCCTCGTTATTTCTGTCCAATTTATTCGTCATATGTTCATTCCAGCTTATTAATTTTTATGCTTCTGCTATTCAATTCTTCTCCGTAAATTAAATTGGATTGATGTACTTGCCATGATCACACAAATACTACATCATCAAACATCTGCTTCAGTTACCTTCATTAGGCTATCAATCTCTCGCACACGGAAATAGATACATCAGTGTGTAAATGGGGGAAAGGAAAATGGTTACCTGGCAACTATTTGTTCCAAATTAAGATACAACTGCGCACTATATTAAATTATCGTAATTCCAGGGCTATATAGCTAATATATTACGATTCGTTACACATGAAGTTCAGACACATGTCGGTCGTAAGTACTTGGTACATCTATTACTGGAAACGTCTGATGCTTTCCTGAAATGAATTTGATTTATAAAAAATAGTTTTTAAATAAATAGAATAAATAATAATTTATGAGCACGGTATTACATGTATGTTCTCTTCATAATATAAATAAACACATTCCATGGCTTTGAATTAAATTGGATTTAATATATTCGAAATACCATATGTTTATCTGGTGTTCTTTTTTATTGTATTTTCTGCATACTTTATGGTGCTTGATTTTGTTAGTGATTGAAATTGCCATAGAATGTGGATAAAACCTTGATCTTGGTAACATAAAACGGAAATATGAAGTCCTAGTACTGAGCCTAATTTTTACTAACATATCTCTTACTTCTCTGCCTGAACAACACAAGTGGATACAGCTATAATCTTTATTAATATACGACCTAACTGAAATAGATTTTAGATTAAGAACAAGTATATTTATTTTGATTAGTATTTGCAAAACACTAATGTACTTTTGGATTTAGATGTGCTGATAAATGTTACATTATTTCCAAAGAGAATATCGCTGAATTTGTGTAACATATAGACGTTCTCAGTAATAAAAAGATCTAAAGTATATTGAGATATACAATACCATGAAAAAGACTGAATATAAATAATGTTACTATGGAAGAACCTTGTGTATAAGCATATAGTTTCAAGTAAAGACAATGTTATATAGTAGTTTTCTACGAGTAGTAGGGATTTAATTAAATTCCTAACGAATTTAAACATTAAAATTTTAGTAAACTTTCATTCTCTGGGTTTCCCTAGCAGCTATGTTTAAATACTATCCATGAGAATCATTCAATCTGTACATCGCTAAAGTAGCCATCTATCATCTGAGCAGAAAACATTACATAGGCAACTAATCTTTTAAATAACTTTTACATAGTCCTGTTTAGAATAGTCTCGTTATGCGTTACTTAGTACGATGCAGCGTTAAGACTGGGGCACAGTAGTAACGCAGTCATTGAGGCATACCATCATTTTGTGACATTTTTGTGACATTCCTTGTTTGTTTTTTTCCTTACCTTTCAAGTCAGCTACAATGAACGCCTTGGGCAAGCGTGACACCCCTGCCATGAGTAGATAATACATATTAAGACATGCTATAATTACCGTTACGATTGCTGTTATCCAATTAAAGAGAGTTGACCCAGAAGATTTAGTTGCAATTAAATGTTAAAAATAATATTAGAGTTATATTCACTATTTAGCATGTCTTATTATGGGGGACTGGCAGCCATTGGATATCAATGATCTGATGTCAGAATGTTTGTTAATTAACAATTTTAATAAAATAAACAAATTCGCTAATTCTCGACAACTTCTCAGCTATTTCTGCTCATATTCACATTGCTAATTTTTAGGGTGCAATTATATTGTTAAATTCTTACATATATAACTGCATTTATACATCTGACACAAAAAATTGCAGAGGATAGGAGATCCAGTAGAATAAAGTAGAGTGATTTGATGAGTGTTTGGAGAACTCCTAGAACTACGGTTGTCCAAATACGCAATTCTCATATTTGCAATTGCCTTTTTTGAGATATTTTGAGACTGTTCACAAGACATTTGTTTGCTGATATGGTAGAGCATCCTTGGTTGTAGGAATGTTTCAGTCTTGTAAAATTTTATTGTTTCCTGAATATTTTTCTCTCTGTTGTAGCTTCAAACTTTTGTTTACTATACCTTGTAACAAAAACGCTTAAGAGCCGGGCTTAACTTATGACAAGATGAGTTGATCTTTTAAACTGTAAGGTACGCTTAAGAGCCTGATATGACATTGGCTGGCTTCAAGTTTCTCCCATTTCTAACATAAAAGTGAACCGGTATCGATCCCTGAACTACCGTATTCCCGCTAACGTAGTCTATTATTCCCGCTGTGTACTTAAAATGGTAGTTATAGATAATCCAACCCAATATTTTACGAGAGGTAATCCGTCAGGCTTATATTTAAAAACTGACGAGATGCGCTAAAAGTCCTTTAGGAAGAAAAGCTATTGCAATTAAAAAATGACTGGTTTCCAAGCTTAGAGCAAACTGAAGAAATTTTATTTTCTTATTGTGATTTTTTTATGTTATTCGCTATTAAAACATCGCTCATAGTGAAGTGACGGAAATGTAGACTCCCGAACTTTGCTTAGAAGGTGACACAAATTTAAATATTAATCATACTTTAAAGTCAGAAACTGTTGCTCAATGTTACTTGCTACAATAATTGCTTAGTATTTGAAGATTTTTCAGTTCTAACCCACTGGTAAAATTCTCACTTACGTTTTGGGCTTTTCCACAGCGCTGGATGTTGGATTGAGGTTATGTCCTGAACGACGTATTACTAAATATTTCTATTGACGTATTCTGGAGTAAAAAAATGCCTAAGACATAAACACAACTGAACTGTTTTTGAAAAAGGGAGAGTGTTCGGTCTTTGTTTATTGGCCTTTGATATGCAAACAATAAAGCTCTTTCTATTAGAAGAGAAGAAGATAGTCCAAACCGAACGTTTCCGACCTTGCGAATACATCGGGCTGACGGGCGTGGTCATTTGGGCCAAGAACGACGCTTTTTTAAACATATTTCTTTTAGTTTTACAACAATATATACAATTGGAACTGACTCCCTTGTGCACCAAATGTTACGATTAAATTAGTATGCTTCAATCACATCTCCGTTATTATCTGTGTTGTTGTTTTATTTTAGTTTTAAGACCACACTAATCAGAACGTTTACACGATCATTCCTAGGGTATCTTTCCGTATGCAGTGCCCAGGGATACATATATGAATTGTCTTGTTATAAATTACTACTTAAAATGTAGAAAATATATATTTATACACTTTTTCCTTGATTTCATTCGTTAATAGAATTTTGGGTAACCGAGAGGTTAGCACGCTTACTTTCTGTGCACGTGGTGACATGTTCATTTCTCGCTGCTGTCCATTGAAGGCAGTGAGTTGGAGTCCGCTCGCTCCGCCATATTGGAAAATAATGGTGCCTAAAACAGTTTTTTTTTGTAAATATCTCACTTCAAAAGCATTTTAAAGGAAAATGTCTTATTACAAAAATTAATCCAGAGGAAAGATTATTTCCGTTTATCTTCTGGGATGCGCCGCTTAGACGCTAAATGTGATATATAATAGGACCTAGTTTGATCAACAGTACACCAATCATGAAATAAATAAATACATTTGCTAGGTAACATAGCCAGTTGCTAGCACTCTATTTGTGTCAACGTAAACACCGTGTTTGTTACAGAAATATTATCACCGTGGAATATGTAAATTCTGGGGTGCCACAAGGATCGAACAGTGGACATCTTTTGTTCTTGTTATTTGCTAATGTCTTGCCTGCTGTTATAACATCCTCCAACAAACTTATGTTTACGGATGATTAAAAACTCTTTTGTAGTATTTCTTCCGAATCGAATCGAACTCCTTACAAAATGATACTAATGTTGTCTCTAAGTCATGCAAAACAACATTCTATTATTAAACATTAGTATATCGTCGTCGGAACTGCAATATCCCCTATGTGGCATTTTTTAACTTTTCATGTTTTTGCACCAGTTTATAGTACTGTGTACTCTGCATACTCTAGAAAAATTTCATGTGAAAAAACTTCTACTTTTTGAGATATAACAACTTTAAAGTACGTAAATTGTATTCAAGACTGTACTACAGAAACCGGTTTTTTGGCCTTCCTGAAAAATTGATGATTTGCCACATAGGGGGTATTGCAGTTCCGACGACGATATGTAATGCAATGTCATATACGAGAAAGAAACAAACTATTTGAAATTCAAATACAAAGTTATTGACCCTCCTCTTGTTCGAGCCGATTCTATTACTGATCTTGGTGTAACCATTAAATCTGACCTGTCATACAACATGCACAAAATCGTTTCTGAGCGAAGCTTACAGAAACTTCGGGTTTGAAATGATGTTAGTAAGAAGTTTCTCGAATATTGATGTCTTAAGAACTTTATATACATAGTATATCAGTTCAAAGTTAGAACGCGCTGCAATATGGGATATTAATACACAGAAGAACTCCAGGCAAATTGAAATTATATAGTCTAAATTTTTACGATTTTTGACATACAAAGAAACTGGAATATACCCTAAATATGACAAGTACTTAGACCTGGTAAATAAGTACAGGTTACAATCTCTTGGAAACGGATAAGTAAATTTTCTCTTAACTTTCCTACACAAACTCGTACACAATAACATCCTCTCAGAAGGCTTAATATCTGAATTAGGGTTGCATGTACCGCATAAAGTAACTCGACCGCGTAATGCTGTCTTCCAAAGAACTAAAGCAATGGACATATCGCCTATTAGGAGAATGTGCTCATTATATAATTGTATTCTTAAAGAATGTCCTGAGATTGATATATTTAACATAAATATGTGCGAATTCCATTTGTATATAAAATAATGAAACATTTTATACAGAATATGTCACAAGGCAGCTCCATATATGTATATTACATCTATGTGTGTATGGAGAAAAAGTTATATGTATATGTTGAACACCACAATTAGGATATTTACCTGTTGTGTTCGGTAAGTAAATAAATAAACGTGCTAGGTTAGCTACAAATAATAAAATTATGGATCCTTCCGCGGACATACTGTCTTAAAAATTGTGTCCATTGATACTGAGTTGTTCGGAAGTTCCTATTCAAAAGTTTTACAGATCGCCAAACATTCTGCGTCTGAAATACGACTTAATATATAAAAATTTATAATTACAGAACTATAAAACACATTGCTTTTAATTTTTCAGTGTTTATAACACATAAATAAAAATTATACATATTTTTACAGCTATAATCAAGTATATAACTTTTATACATGAACGCACGCCATTGCAAAGTATACTTATGGAACAGAGAAAAAGAAAAAGGTATCGTAACAAAACAAATCTTACGTGGTGGATGCTTTTCCAGCACATATTTGAAATCAGCACCCCAAATGAATTAAAACAACAGTGACTGTTACTCACGCTAACGAAAGAAAGTTAAAATGTGTTGCCCTGTGTAATCAGTTAAGTTTAGATGTCGCATCAGTCACATTAATGACGCTATTCTAGTTTACTTGATACTCGTGTCGTCTTCTTTCAGTTTTTAATTTCCTTAATTGTAGGAAAAAAGAAGTTCAAGCTAGTTGTAAGAGATATTAGAAATCCCACACATATAATTCATTCGTCGGGATTATTTTCCACCAAGGACAATCGATTCTACTGAGATGTAAGTAGAAATTAAGGAGACGCTGGTCACTATCACTGTTATTGCATTCGCCTGTTTTTATATTGTTCTAAGGTTGAAATTCGTAGTGATAGAAATAGGTTTATATTGGAAACTTACCGAAATGTAAATGATAAAGGACACCGTAAAGAAACATTTTAGCGATGACTTATACATTGGACGGATATCAGAATAGAATGTGAATAAAATGGTGAAAATGTATTTGAAATAGTTTTAATGAAACAGAAATGCATAGACTATACGAATATGGTCCGGAAATGTGGTATCACCTGATTGAAAACGGTCGATAAAGTTGAGTAGGTGAAATGAAACATAAAACCAGTGTTTCCGCAGTCTTTAACCATTCGTTAAAATATAAAGAAATAGAGTGTAAAATCCCACCGAAAAGATGTTGATGATGTCAGATTGCAAATTATCACTTAAAAGAATGTTTTTGTAACAGAGAACTCTAAATACATTCGTCCTGAATTCCAACGTAACACCGCGTTTCTTTCCGGTATGAAACAAGTTTATTTTCTCATCAGTGCATGATTCAGGGTTCAATACTTCATTTTCTTAAAGATTATGATACAATTCAAGCTTATGATTAGTTCTTAACACCACATTTCGGATAATGGAAAATGGTGAACCCATCATTTAAATTTTCAAACATCTTTAAGGTTCATTGGGCTCAGAGGCATCTACCGATGGAAAAATATTTCGAGATCGGAACAAGAACCACCGGTATGTAATATTAAAATTTATCTGTGTATACGGTTCTCTGCGTCTAAAGTCAGTTTATTTTTAATTACCTTTTTGAGTCACTAGTACTTCCTAGAGCCTAAAGCTAGGTTGTAGCGTTATCAAGCTAAAAAATCCAGGATTAAATTAGCTCAGAATTCAAGTTTCAAATAAATGTAACTCTATTTGCTTCAGTTGAACCTCAAGAGCTCGATACAGACTGAGGATTGACCAGGAATGTGTCAATAATAGCTGTGGTCACTAAGACTAAAGTTTCGTAGACGCGAGGAGGTGTCGAAATTAGTCTAATTTCATTTTATTTCTTACATCTAAAAGAAATAAGAAATATTAACGAAGTTTGACAATCAACATAATTCTATTTATATTTTCGTAATCAATTTCTTGCTATTTATGGACTGCAATAGTTTTAACTCGCATTATTTATATGTTTTGACACCATCATTGATTTCTTAAATAATGCCAAATAAATGAAGACATCAGGAAAATAATTCGATTTGCCAATTTTTGTGAAATTATATCAGTTAGTTTTTTGAAAATCCTTTTGAACAAGCTATCATGCATAAAGATAGTACGCATAGTCTGTTTGGTGCAAGTAAATCAGATTTGATGTGTCGGTATACGCAATACTATTTCTCAACATTTAAAACGCTCTCCTGCAAAATCAATCAAATGGACAAAGTACGTTCTTTTCCTGTACTTATTAAATGTTATTACGTCTTTCACAAATAACTGTTTCTAGCAAATGTTGAAATTAACACAGAACATAAGGATTGCAATTGATAATGACAAAGATACATTTTACGAGGAGTTAGAACGGTTGTTTGATCGATTACTGAAATATAATACGAAAATTGTGTTGGGTGATTTCAACGCCAGTGTAGGAAGAGAGGAAAAATACAGACCTACTATATGCAAATACAGCCTTCTCGTTATCATCAACAACAATGGAGAAAGAGTGATAACTTTCGTGATTTCGAAAAACCTATTAGTAAAAAGCACATACTTACAGCACAAGGACATACACAAATACACATGAATATCTCCGGAGGGCAAAACGTTCAACCAGATCGATCACGTATTAATAGATAGACGAAGACTCGCTAATATAATGGATGTTGTCTTACAGAGGAACATCAGTTAGTGATCACAAAAGGGAGGGGAAAGTTATGCATCGCGAACAGAGAAAGCAAAGGATCACAACAACTGAAATTCGAAGTTAAGCGATTAGATAATCAAAAAGTAAAAGCAGACTACCAACTCGAAACCTCAAATAGGTTCGAAATCTTTGCGGAGTCGAGTAGTAATAAAGCAATTAAATTGATGTAAGTAAGATGTGGGAGGCAATTCTTGATACAGTTAAGGGCGCAGAGAGCGAACGTGTAGGTGAGAAGAAATAACAGAAAAACAAACATTGCTTTGATGAAGAATGTTGATGGGGAACGAAAACAAGCTAAATAATAGAAACGAAGCAAATACCATTCACTACAGTACCGCGAAACGCAACGCCGCACGCGAATTCAGAAACAGAAAGCGAGAATATGTGATGCAGAAGATTCAGGAGATAGAGGAAAACGGAAAGATAAATAATATACTAGATTTATACAAAGAGGTAAACTCTTTAAGGAAAGGTTAGCAGCCGAGGTTAGGGATGATTAGAAATGAACGCGGGGATCTTCAAGCTGATCCTACTTAAGTTATCGATGTATGGAACAGTTATTTCGACAACCTTCTTAATGTACACAACGAACAACAAACAGTGGGATTTGAAATAGCAGAACCGTAGATACCCGAACCTAGCGAGATCGAGGTCGAAATATCGATGAAGAAATTTAAAATTTTCAAATCGCCAGGAATAAACAATATTCCAGCCGAAATAATTAAAGCTGGAGGAACGGCACTAACCAAGGAACTGCATAAATTGATGAACGCTAGATGAAGAAAGAAGGAGCTTCCAAAGCAATGGAAAACCTCAATAATAGTTTCGGTTTATAAAAAATTGCGATACATCGGACTGTAATAAATAGTACTGTACCGCAGGATCTCGTTTCTCCGAACGTGTTACAAAGTATTGAGTAATATACTGGTTACTCGCTTAACCGTATATATAGATGGAATAATTGGAGATCACAAATTTGAATTTAGAAGAAATAGATCCACATTGGATAAGATTTTTGCCTTGAAACAAATCTTGGAAAAGAAATGGGAATACGAAGGACTGCTCACCAGCTATTCATTGACTTTAACACGGCTTATGATTCTATTAAAAGGGAAACGGTATACAGTATCCTTTTGCAATTTGGAATTCCGAAGAAACTTATTGAACTTTTGAAAATGTGTCTCAGCGAATACATCAGATTAGTATGGGTAGGTAATAATATGTCGGATAGTTTCAAGATTTGAAACGGATTGGAACAAGTTGTTGCCTTGTCACCACTGCAGTTTAACTTTGCTTTAGAATATGCGATTTTAAAAATAAAAGGGGACAAAGAGGGAGTAATGTTGAATGGCTTGAATCAACTGTTCGTGTACGCGGATGATGTAGATTTAATAGGGGGAGGTAAAGAGGCACTACAAAGTAACACCGATATCTTAGTATAAGCGTGCGATAAGATAGGTCCACAGATAAAAGTAGAGAAAACAAAATACATGATAAGTCGAAACACACAAAATAACGGAAATAGGTACTTAACAAATAATAATGAGGTCATAGAGAAAGTAAACAAATTTAAATACTTGGGAGCATACGTAACAAGTAAAAATGAGGTAACGGAAGAAGCAAAACATGGTTTAGTATCGGGCAACACATGTTCCTATTTAGTCCAGAAACTTCTAACATTAATATCCAGGAAATTGAAATTGAAAATATACAGGACGGTTATTCTCCCGGTAATACTTTAGGGTTGCCAAAGTTTGAGTACGACCCTAGCAGATGAGCATAAATTACGAGTGTTTGAAAATAAGGTTTTGAGAAACAAAAACGGGCCGAAACGGGACGAGATGACTGTAGAATGAAGGAGACTGCATAACTAAGAACTTCACGGGCTGTACGACTCAACCGATGTTGTAAGAATAATGAAATCGCTACGACTAAGATGGGCAGGCCATGTAGTTCAGATGGGAGAAAAACAATGATTATATTCCATCTTGGTTGGAAAGCCGGAGGGAAAGAGACCGCTGGGAAAACCAAGCCGACGCTGGGAGGATAATATTAGAAGGAATGTTCGAGAAGTAGGTGTTTGTTGGGTAAACTGGCTTGATCTTGCCCAGGATATATCCCGATAGCGAACGTTTGTTACTACGTCGATGAACTTGTTAGTTCCGTAAGCAATAGAGTAAGAAATTGCTAGGAAAGGAACAATTAATAATATTATATGCACCTTGTTTCTATACATACTTTCAGCTACACCATTACTGTTGTAATATGTAAATTTATCAATGCAATGTATGTACAATTTGTAATATGTATGCTTGTTTACACCTAGCATAAGTATTATAAGTTAACGTCATCGTTTTCAATACATATTTAAATTACTACCCTCTACTTACCCTACACGTCTTCTAGCTGACAACACACTCACGTAATTTCCTGCTTTTAATAAGCATGTTCGTATCACTTTGCATAATATACTATCTACAATTCTAAACACACACAGAGGCAGAAGTACAAGAAAGGCATGATATTTAAGATAGTGATAAGTACAAAGGTTTTGACGTAAAACTACGGCTTTCTCTGTACGGAGGGAAGGTGGCCTGGCAATTTTCTCATGGAATGTCCAATTGGTTTTGAAAATTGAAACTGCAGGGATGGTTCAAATTTTCAAAATTCTTGCTCTTGTTGAAGAGTTTGCTCATTTTTATTTTAACTACTGATAACTCTCCGACAAGAGGGTGCTATCGTAATTAGGACGACAAAATAAAATGAATAAATACGTCCGTGTCGAAGAAAATGCCACTTCAAGATTAATATTTTACTTATCTATTGAAAGGTCTGCATAATATCTAAATACGGAGCTGAAAGAAACAATGACTTAATTACCATACTAAATATTCTTGCAGCTCCTATTCGCGGTGAGTTGCTAAAAATCGTTTGGCTGAAGAGAAGCTCCAAATATCGGATGTCGGCAGGATAATGAGCCTCCAGCCATTGACGGTAGCTGAGTTGCAAGATTGTCGGCTTCACATTCAGAAGGTACTTGGTTCGACACCAGCAGCACCTCGAAACTACCAAGTTCTGACTGTCAACATAGGCCGTGATTGATCCTGTCCGCATCCGTTGTAGCTTGAGTCATAGAGATATACAAACAATAAATAAATTCAAATTTGCATAAATCATTACTACAGTATTTAACTACGAGAACCTAATTAAATTTAGTTTTCAAAATTCCAAGCGATATGTCTACAGACATCATCAAAAATATCATTTTTAGTACACATATATTCCATATATAGTCAAAAGAACGTTTTGATTTTATTACACGAGTTTTTATTTATTTAACTAATCTTCCCTGATAACACAAGAAGACATTTACCTTTATACGTTGCACTCGTAACTCACCACCGACTGACTCAATATAAAGCTCCAAAGCAGACTAAACAATGCACGTTTGTACAAGTTATGCTAATACAAAACTGTGCGAGCACTTCCTTTTTATTTAGTTGGGATACTATTTATCTTGAAATCTGTTTTCATTATTTATATAGATTTAAAGAAAGTTTCCTAGTTTCGTTTCGCAGCTGATATCGTGAGCTTTGTGCTGATGAAGAAATATTAGGCCAAAACATTACGAACAAACTGCCCTGAAAAAACATATTATATTATTTTCATATTCGTTTCTTCATTAGAAACTTACTAACAACAATAATGTTTAATGGAAGTTTATTTTGTATGCATCGGTTATCAAATGCCCTATTTAATAGGTATAGTAGAGTTGGACAGTAAATATCTGCATAATATGCATTTTACTATAAGAATTATTATGCTTCCTATTTATACACAATTTAGTATGAGAAGCAGTCAATTGAATCCTCCAAAGCTAAGAGCTACTACGGTACGTCAAAATTACATTTTTTTCGCTTCTCCCCTTGAACCTATGAAAGAGACCATGTTCGATCAACCTATCTTAAAATGGACTACGAATGAACTTTCGATCATAGCAATTCAATAAAATCGGATTTACAGTGCGCTTTAAAACGTACTAGAGGCATTGACTTCTTTCCTTTTTACAAAGTATCTGGTGTAGTGTTTCGATTCATTGATGATGGTGATGTCTGAATTACGTCGAGATGTTCTCGATAGATAACAGGTGTGATGTGCCTCGTTATTCTGTGAATGTTAAGTCTCAACTTGACTTGACCTACGTCGTACGAAAATGGGAATTATACAGAATTCTATATTTGTTCTTTTGAATCGCGAATCATCCAAAAGCTTAAATATGTTCTCAAAATTTGAACTTCGTTAATCGTCATTGTATGGGTTCAGGCTTTATGTCCATTTTCTCGCAGTGCTTTTGTTAATGCATTGCTTAAGCTAACGCAATAAATAATTCTCATTATGTTGTCCAACTTCTGCTTCAAATTTACTATTTTCTATTGGAAAAAGCATATTCTTGTAAAGTACCTATCAGCGCTGAGATTTTACACAACTCTATCAATATGTACGTCACACGTGTTACTCAAAGTACTTTGATGGTGAAATGCTGGCTTGCCTAAAAGATTAAAACATGTTCAAAAAAGCGGAAATATTCTAGGAGTAAAATATGTTTATTTTTACAATGCATATTTTGTTAGAAAACACAAACAACATTATTTTGTGACAATTATAAAACTATCTGATTACACATTTCTAACGTAATTTGAGATGTTCATTTTTGAATAACTATAGCATCCATATTAACATAATTCCATTGGCATTTCAGTCTTTTCTATTGAATACTAAGTTAACAGGAGCTAAGTCAAATTTTGAAATTTGTCCATAAGTGACAAAGGTTTGAGCTCTTGAATGCACTGGATTGTGCGAAAATATCTTAATTATGCTCGTAACAGAACCAGAAAAGTGATACTTCATTTTATACACCTAGAATACACTTCCAATGGCAACGTTTCTTGTTCTCTTCAAAAGTTGTTTTTTCTGACTTACTCCCTCTTTAACATTGGAAGATTAAATTCTCAAATTTGAATACTTAAAATAAATGGTGAACAGTTATCCTACATACTAAATACTAATTCTGCTCATGTTGTGTGTTGCGTCAAATAACAGTAAAAGTAAGAATTGAAGCTTTCCTGGCGGCGAATATTATACAGATGTTCTCGGGATATCAGCCAGGTGAAGTCCGACGATAGAGCCG
>JAGDQP010042232.1:0-16612 GCA_022664845.1 Lepisma saccharinum | reverse complement strand
GCAATTTTATGTCAAATTTTCGACTCTGAAGCCAAGGGATACAAGTGACATTAGCTAATAAGAACGTTCAAAGCAATCATTGTTTGATACAACCCGACATATAAAAACGTCCAAGGTTTCTTTGCATAAAATATAACAATTATGTGTCTATGACATTCCGGTAATTCTTAACAAGGTTTACCTACCATCCTTCTTTGTTTCAAAAGATATTTTCCGATTTTACGTCTTCTCAGATTCACCTTTCTATTGTTGTGAATTTGTTGCAATAAACTCCTTCTAGTACTATTATTAGAATCTGATATTTCTGAGTCAATCTCTAAGATTCCAGATTTGAGAAGATGAAAACATGATTTTTCATTATTTTCTTTTTGTTTTCTGAACCTAAGTTCACTTCTTTCCGGCACAGTAAACATTACACAAGACAGCTGTGAACGAAAATTCCAAGACTTAGAAACCTGAACAGGGAGGCAAAGGAAATGACCTGCACACAAGATTCAAATTCTGGAAGAGCAGGAAGAAGTAAACGTGAGATAAACAAACAGATAACAATATGAAAGTATCTTAGGAATTTCCTTAGCTATATATTATAAGCTGAATTGACACCAAATTGATCGTATATCACTTGTTGTTGTATTTAACGTTGGCGACAGTTAAGCCACGTTTCTAGTAATATCTTCCACCAGTTATCTATATTATCTCGTAAGTAACATGATCAGGAAAAGTGGAATGTTACGTGGACGTTGTTTATTTTATATACTGTGAGTAACAAAGCGGATATCGTTGTTTAGACGATATAGCGACTACGCTTGCATATCAGTTTGTTCACCGTATTGAGCAGCTATTTACTACATCGTAATCAACCTCTAATGGTAAGGGAATGAGATATCAAAAGTATAATCTAAGATTCTAAGATACGACTACTCTTGTGTATTACATAGTGACAGCAGAATATTTGAAACCAGGGGAAAATACACTAGGTGTTCACTGCAGGAACACAAAGATTAATTGAAGAAAATCTTTTGGGAGAATATCTTTAGAAGGACATCATCGACGTCTACAAAGTTTTCAGGAGAAGAGTTCAAAATTTTTTCTTTCAACATTTACCTTCAGAAAATATCTTCTCTCCTAAAATGAAAAGTTCATAATAAACTGCCATTAAATAACAACAAATGGTGCTTTAATCGTATTTCTGAGGGACACTGCAAGGCGGACCTGCTTTTGCTCTACCCTTCGATTCTTCGGTTGAATATCATAAGGTTGTAATTACATAGGATTTTAAAGTTAGATAGAACCTTATAATTCTGAGCAGGCGATTTGTCTAGAATTCCTCATTGCTGGTTACAATGGCATTAGCTCCACGGACTGAAGACTATTTACATTATTATTATTTAGATTTATTTCCATTCATTTTGTTTCATTTCTAAAGTTTTATTTAATCAAATTTCTTGTTCAGCGACTTTTCACTCTAACCAAATAGGTTGCAAGACATAAATATTGAGAAATTTGCAACTGTTTTCTTCTTAAAATATCTCTTGGAATAGGCAAGGTTTTCCACTTTAGTCAGTTACGTAATACATAAATAAAATACAGTTTATGGGCGGTAACATAGTCACTAACGATACTTGACATTCCTATGCAGGTACTTCCTAGACTTCCTTTACTTGTTTCAAATAAAATTACTTAATGTTTTTTACTAATGTACTAATTATCCGAGATTTTGTAATAGTGATCTGCTGAAATCATGAATGCTGTAATAGATTTTATGTTTCTATTGTCTGTCAATTATACTTATTTTTATTAAGTATTTTGCAGAATTCGTTTTTCGTTCTCATTATTGATTGAATTTAGTCATCATTTTGTAACGTACCTTTATTTTCTCTTGGATTTATTACCAAAATAGTTGCGTGATCAACAGGCGTCTTCATAGCTAACGCTTGTAGGTTGTATTTGTCTTTCACATACTGTAAGAGCGTGACGTAAAGAAATGCTGTTTCGGTTTGTACGTTCTTATTAACTTTCACTGGAAGAAAAAAAAATGATTTCGCGGGTAAAGTAATATTTGTTCCCTATCTTATGTTGTTTTAATGGCACAATTATGGATGGAGCAATGTCTTGCCTCTTTTTGTTTTCTTCCTGAAGAATAGCTTTCCTTGGTTTCTTGTAGACAGAGACAATATTTCTTTCTAGGTCTATTTTAGCTAAGAGGCGTTTTAACGGATCTTGACCCATTATGGGGCTGAGGTGACTATTTTCCCTTATCGAAAAATAATGCGAATAATATGGTGTTCTAATTTTGAGTTTAACTAAAGGCACATTGTTTAATTCCATTATTTGAATAGCTATTCCTTCTATGTGTTATATAAGGAATTAATACGCTGTTCTTTGTCCGTTCTGTTGCGGCCAGATCGATATAGAACTAGCTGTATCCAAAATTGTAGGTATTACCCTATCACCTATTTGTACATTTATCCGTTTGAAAGTTTCTGTAAGTTCATTTAGGATTTTCCGTTTTGCCAGAATATCTACAGAGTTGAACAAATTTGCTTGTGGTGTTGTGCTTATTTTATTTGCCCGCTCGCCTTCTGTTAGGACGGGCGACACTACTCGTGTCACTGTTTGTTTTCATTTTCATTTTTATTATGCCAACAAACATGCGAGTTGTGCCTAGGGTTAAGACATATAGAACAAACAGTAATTGTACCGCTTGCGTTATTTTGCTTACCATTTTTGTTTTCGTATTTGACATGAGACTGCTGGTTGTTATTTTTATTTTTGTTATAATTATTTTGGTCCTTCATTTTATAAGGCAGCTTGTATGAAGCATTTTTCGCTATAGTAAGCGATAATTCCGCTAATCAATTTGTAATATTTTCTAATTTGGACTGAGGGTTAACATTTTGACTAGGTTGTAACTTTATCCGTTTAATTTGTTAGGTAGAGGTGTCGATAACATGTTTTATAGGCATTTGGCCAGGTGCTCTTGGTTGTCAACTATAAAATGGAAGAATTGGAGGTTGAGGTATGGTTTGATTAGATTGATGTATTTTGATTTGGTAGGGTGGATTTTGCTCATAGGTTTTACACATGGGATCATATCCGGGGGGTTCTGGTTCCCCTTTAGAAAGCTAAATTATAGTTTCTTGCGTTTTGCAGGGATACAACGTTTGGGTACTAGGACACTGTGGATTAGGATTTTGAGACTATATTGGATAATTCGTTTGTTGCCTTGGCAAAATTTGAAGACTTTGATTTTGCGAATTAAAAGTTAGATTTTGAGGTAAGGTTTGATTCCTATAAGGATTATTAATATATTGGCTTTGCGTTTTAACTCCTCCATTGTTTGGAAAGTCTGTACCTTTTCTACGTAAGCTCCTTTTCATCATTAAATCTTGAGATTTTTCTAGAACTTAGAGTTTTGCTTGCAGTTCCTGAACGTTTTTATATGTTTCTAATGCAATCTTATTGAGAAGATTCCTTTGCAATGCTAATGACAAGAAATGCACTTTGGCCTCTTCCATACATTTCGGAACGTTATGCCGTATAGCTCTCAACTTTCGTAGAAAGTAGGCATTTACTGATTAGTCGGGGTATTGTTGAACAAGATTGATCTCCATCTCAGCGTTACATTTTGGCAGTCGAAAACTACTTAGGTTACCCAATTTTTCTTTAAGTTGATCGTAAGTTAATGCATCTAACTGGTTTAGGGATTGCAATTGAAATATTAAATCAAGATGAACTTCGAGTACATTGGGAGTACATCGACTTTTTCCCCAATATCCGCCCTTGCAAATTAGTTTGATGTTCAATCATCATAAAAATGATCGTAATCTTCATTGACTGTTCCCGAGTATTTGGTTAGATATGGCAAATTAAAAGATGGTGTTGTTGCCATTTTGTTTCCTTTTTCAACATTATTGTCTATGTTTGAACTGCCTCGTCCTGTTTTTTTTTCTTCGGAAATGGTTACAGGCATTTACTCATAAAATAAATATGTTTATGTACTCTGCTTTTTACGATTGACGCCTGAGACAATTTAGATGACCATACCTTAGATCGCTCGTGTTGCTGTCTTCTGAAGAAAAAATGCAATTCTCTTTACGGTTGCAGTCTTCTTTTCTTGAGGTTGGGAAAGTCCAAAAATGTTTTACAGGGGTGAGTTTTCTTCTTTCCTGGGGTATATATCCAATTGGAAAATTTGGGCTTTTTTTCCAATGATCAATTTTCACAAAATGGTTTAATTTTGGTATATTTTAAATATAACTGTCACGTTTAGACTTTGTTGAACACTTAAAGTTTCAACTTCGAAATATGTTACTTTTTTGTTTTGTCGGTTTCACCTGTGTGTTCTTAAATAACTTTTAAAAGAGTACTCTAAACGTAAAAAAATTCGAGCGTCTACCACCACTTAATGATTGTAGTAATAATGTTGAAAACTCGGTGATCCATCACGTAATGATTGTGGTAGTAATGTTGAAAACTCGGCAATTCAGCACGTAATGGTTTAGTTTGTTCTTTTGTCGTTGAAGGATCGTAAATGACGTGCTGGCACAGTCGATAAAATCAGGTAGAGTCCGTGTGACCTGGAATCTATTTTTATTGTGGTTTTATGATAAATAATAGAGCAACACACTTTGACTTTTTAACCGACACCAAGTTTTATTATAAAAGTTCCATTAACTATATAACGTACAATAACTTTACATATACCAAAAAGAGTGTCCCGTACATGCCATCTTGTAATGACATTTCTTGAGGCTCAACTCTTTTGTAGTGACTATCTTCGACTAGGATTTTGGAGTGGAAATAGTTTAGAAGATGGATAGTCCAAGTTAGCAAGAATGAGGTATACCGACTCCAGTCCAAGTCGAGGGTTAGGAAGGACTCTGACTCCCATCCAAGTCAGAGAGGGAGAGGTGAGCACTATTCGAAGCGAGCAAGTGAAACTTATTAGGCTCTTGGCAGGCCTTTTATAGCTATTTTTGGTAGGCATGTTTCCAATGTTTCCAAGCTTCACCGCTTGGTGTTGGTTGCTTCATACATTGATTACGCAGCATTATATAATTTTTGCAACTCCAAGATCGTTTTTATTATGGTTGTGTTTACTCACTTACCTAATGATCCACTTCCCATTACAATATAATGTAATCTTACCATCACTTTTCAATGTTCATTGAAACATTCGTTAACGTATAGTTATTCCTGTACTAGGTGTGCCTAAAGTTTACTTTCTTCTTATCCTAGTTTCGATTGTGACCACTTACGATTAAAAGTGTCCTATTCTATTTTATAGACTGCTTTTCGCATTTATCTACTTCTCGGGACAATATCTAAGTAATAATTTACTGCTAAATAAAGTAGCAAAAGTAATTTCAGATATTCAATAGTAGTAATAGAATTATGCGGAATAATATTATAATAGTAGCCTGACATCTATCAACCAATTTTTAAGTGATTCAAACATGTTGAATATTGCTGTATCGAACATAGTCTTTGTATGTTAGAAAAAAAGTAATAAACATCCATTGTGACAATAGACTATTTATTTACTCTGAGGAATAAGTAAACTATTTGGGACAAAATAAGAAATGAAAACATGAAACCAAGGCGAATACTAAGGTAGAAAAACTAATTAGGCAACTTTGCAACATAATAAAAATACATTGAAAGGAAAATATTCTAAAACTAACGAAACTTTCTATTGGACGTGATAAATATTTCAAGTCGCCATCAATGCTAATATTTTAATTTTGTAGAGAAAAGTTTCTAAAATAAAATTTGTTTATAATTTCGTGCACAATCAAAAAGTGCACAATTTGATAAGGAAATTTTACTTGATATTTCAGTTCAATATCATCATAGAACATCCTGATCGTCATAGAGGGAAAAACGCCAGGTAGTTGCTTAGCTTCACAAGAAAATTAGGAAACAACCGTTAGGAGTAATAAAGTTTCCTATGAAGGATTTTAATGAGATGACAAATCCATGAGAAATATATTACATTGTTTCAATCAAATCTAATTATTCGTGGGTAATTTAAACTTCCAAACGATGAGCTTCACTCTTGGTTACCACCCTCGTCTTCTGCACATTTATTCTTCGATTCAAAAGCAGTGGACGGTATTGAATATTGCGTTGTCAGATGAAGGAAAATTTCAGGAAAATATGGATCACACGAAGGCAGAGGGAAAATACAAAAATCGGAAAATTTGTTTGAATCATTTTAGCACTTTCGGATTTCAATGTCAGTAATTTTGAAGGACTGTTAACCTAGAAGGCGGGATGTTTTTCAAAAGGGAAGAGCTTTAGTATTTGGAGGAACATATTGTGACAGGAACCTTACAACCCTGATTTTACAGAGCTATTCCGAACTCATTTCACCAAGTATCACATAGTTTCGGTCTTTAATAAATGTTTTGCCCGTTGTTGCTTTTCTTTATAAATTTTCCTATTATGAAAATGTTCTCAACTTTAATGACGCACATTTCCCCTTACGCATAACTTACAGAACACGTAAAGTTCACATCATATATGCAAAGAAGAGTGACGAAAACATAGAAAACCCATTATCTTAACCTAAGTGACTATACGTAACTCACGACGATAATAACATTCGTACGTCAGAACACACTACTTAGCTCAAACTATACGAATTCACATGTTATATTTTTTACGGAAATTATAATAACAAATAGTCTTGTGGAGAAATAAAAGGTGAATTTCGCGTACTTACAAGCTCGTCTAGTACAGTAGTTACTATTCAATTCTTGAAGATAGGAATTGTATCACTAATGAGACTTCTTTAAACATTCAAATGGGCAACCAGTACCTCCTATAGACTTGGGTTTCTTATCCATTGGTCCAGGAACAACTAGGTAGTCCTTTGATGGGTTTTAGAGGGTGAGGGAGGTTCTGTTAATCAATACCATTTGAAATTACTGCCCGTTTAAGTCTTGTGAGAGCAAATCAGATTACCTTGAAATCTTTAATAACGAAATGATAGTGCTCAAAACTCTTAAATTGTAAAATAATCAGTTAACTTACTTCCTTTTACTCTTTTAAAAAACACTATGTGCCCGAAGAATTATTTTTCGGTATCAAACCTGAGACCATCTTTAAGTGTAAAAAAATCGGATTCAATACGTATGCATAAAATACGGTAATAGGAACTGTTATATACACTATCTTGTTAAAAAGTACAATTCTGTAATATAACTTACGACACTCCTTTTTGCAGTTTTTTCGTCATCATTATTGCCGTTAGTGTTATCCTAAAAGCGGCAGTTCCATCAATATAAACCAAGCCCTCCCCAGGCATTCTTACCTTGAGGATTTAATTTTTTTCTCAACATGAAATTTATCTTCCTTAATATTACAAAAAAGTTATATTTTCTTTCACTTTATTTCCCAACCATAACTTCAATTACACCCCGCAGTTAATATAATCTCTTCACAGTAATAGTCACTACGAGCTTGTCTCTTATTTCTTCTTCTCCTTATTATTCTCTACAATTTTTTCTCATATCTGTTTCCAGCTGACCTTTTCCACATTAGTCATGTCAAGATTTCAATGCCTTAAATTTTTTATCACTCTTTCATAGAGTCAACGCTGTTGTTTTATACAACGCATTACTCCATGCTCCATACAGAAGGTTTACTTATTATCTTTCTCAATTCTCTGTTTATTGTTCCGCATGAAAGATTATTCTCGGGGGTCCATTGTTACGTCATTGCTATTCTCGTGGTGAACTATTTCTCGCATCTAACATCTTCACTTATAATATTTTCTGATTACCCGTTCTACCTTCTTCTGACGATGATGATGTTTGCTATCTTTTGATTTACTTCCCTTAACCTCCATCTCGCTTCATTACATTTATATATATTTCGAATTTTTGACTGTTTTTCTGCCGCTCTAATAACATGTTGTTAAATGCTGTTATTTTTCTCTGGAAGAAGAAATATAAAATCCGAATTCTGAAGAATACGATTTTTCTTCCCCCGACCAAAAGTTCTCCTTCGCTTTCAAACGATCGGTTTACAACTATTTCTAGATTTATTTACTGGGCGAGAGACAACGTCCGTGTTTCACTCCTCGACCTATTTCTGTCGCTTCTGATAAACCGTTCTCTGATTTAAATACAAGTTCAAAATTATTCAATGCTTGCATTAAAATGTTCCTCTTCACTCGATCAAAAGCATTTTCCAAATCAATAAATATTCCATTTTCTTCCTCTAGGGATCTATCTTATATTGTTCTTAATAAACAAATAGCGTCCCTTGTTCATTTCCCCTCTTTGAAACCCTAGCTCCTCCTCCTGAGATACTGCACTCACCTGTCGTATATTCTTCAGATTAACACTCATAGGAAAAGTTTCACTGCGTGTGCTGTTAGTTTCATGGTTCGGTAATCTTAACATATTGCATTCGTCTTCTTCCCTACTCAAATGATTACTGATTGAAAAAAGTCACTTGGCCATTAATCATAAATTTCGCTTTTCGGTTACAGAATTTTACTTTAAATTTTTCTCTCCCACACTTTTTTTTATCAGTTTAATCGGAATAGCATCCACGCCTATTGATTTATCGTTTTGAAATCGTTAAAAATATTCTCAAATAGAAGAATGTGCATCTCGCATCATCATAACTTACTACTACTTATTTAATGTTTAAAATATGTGGACGTTTTAACGTTTCATAGAATTATTCTATGTTTTTTTCCATATATCCAATATATTTCCGATAATTAATAGATCAGTATTTTGTCCTCAAATTTCCCCATAGATATGCATTATTTTTTCCAAATCTTATCGTTCTTCCTCATTGTACATCAGATCGTGTTTCCCTATTCTTTCCACGTTTTTATTTTATTTCTTTGACATCAATGCCTGTACTGTTTTGTCACTTAGTTTCGTGTACAATTTTATTCCTTTTCTGCACTTATACAGTTAATTTTCTCCTCTTCCATTTTCTTGAATATTTTTTCTGTACCCAACTCCTTCCTATGTATTTTCTTTTGAAGATATCTTATTTCATTTTCTGTTGAATCGGGCAAACAATAGAACATATGTAACATGCTAAGTTATATTAATCCTTCCCGAGACACCAAAAACCTTCTGTAGTCCAATCATGTGATGAGCAATAATGTTGCACTATTCTTGGCATATTAGCTTACAAAAATATCTGCAATTGAAGAATGAAATTGACAAACCGGCAAAAGCGCCAAAACGGAAATCGGAACTTTCCAATTCCACCCAACCAGCACATTCAACACTGTACCTTTCTTCGCGATTTTGAATAAGTTCTAGTGGTCTAGCTACCGGTACCCAGGTTGTTAATTTTGGCTTTTCGAAACTTTTAACATCGGTTTTATTGACACTTACATTGTTTTTCATTACCATTCTTCAATTATCCTACCATCACATACAAACGCAACATTTTCTTCAGTACGAAAATCTTATCGGAATGGAATTGTCTACTTGATCCAGTTTAGCTACTGAGTACATGGCAATTCAAACGCTCTGTAATAAACCATTTGCCTATTTCTGTGTTCATATTTATACTTCCTTTGTCATTTCTGTACATAAAAACAATTTCAAGTATGATGGGGTAAAAAGCTATAGAAATTCGATCATGTTTACAGAACCTTCAGAAAGGCGTTTTACTGAAGGTCTGACATCTATCAGCCAATATATAAGTAGTTTATCGTTGTAATAAAACATCAATTTTAAACTTGTTATTAGTAGACAAGCAAATTAATATATGGCAGTAAAAACTTAATATATTATATAGAATGCTAAAGGGAACGCATTTAAACATAGGCTAATACTTTCCAAGAATTAATTTACTATGTGGAATGTTTTTAAAAAGTATTTGCCTGTATTATGAGTAACTGTTAATTACTTGGATTTTCAAAAATAGTATATTATCCGGTATAATTATAAGGTATTTATTTTCCCGACTGGGTCTGGGTGTAGGTCAGAACCCCCAACGGTCAGAAACCCCAAAAGTAAAAACGGTCAGAATCCCCACAAAACCGCCAAAACCTCCAAACACCCACATGGTCAGAACCCCCACAAAAACGGCCAGATTTTCCACAGAACCGCCAATACCTCCAAACACCCAATTGGTCAGAACCCTCAACGGTCAGAAATCCCATAACTAAAAAGGGTCAGAACCACTACACCAACGGTAACTTATTAAATTCCCGACTTTTAAAGAAATTCGAATCTATCCAGCTTATGATAGTTACAATGCATGATAGTCATTGAGAACTTTAATATTCAGAGCTTAGAACAAAGGCTAAACATTGCTGATCTGTTATTTCTTTAAACAATTGGTGAAAATAAGTTAGATTGTATGGATTTATTTTCAACATTACAGTTTCGTGTCTCATCATCTAAAACTCGGGGCAATAATTCTGGTCTCTTCCACTGTAAAAAGGCAAGAACCAATATCTTGATGAGGTCATCAATCTGGAGAATTTGTATAATAGATAACAAATTTTGTACAGTTCACAATGATCTGGACGTATGCTTTATGTTGCCTAAAGAATTTAGAGATGCAATTGTCCATAAACTCTGTACAACTACTTTGTAAAGCTCAACGCTATAATTAGGTCATTGCCTATTGTGTTGTTACTAAATAAATACATACATAAATCAATAAATTCCCAAATGCGAAAACGGCCAGAACCCCCACACATATGGTAAAAAACCCACAAAATGGTCAGAAACCTCACACAAACGGTCAGAATACCCAAACGTGAAAACTGTCAGAACCCCCACACAAATAGTCAGAACGTACACACAATCGGTCAGAATCCCCAAACGTGAAAACAGTCAGAACCCCCACACAAATAGTCAGAACGTACACACAAACGGTCAGAATCCCCACGCGCATAAACAGTCAAAACTTCCACACAAATGGTCAGAAAACCCAAACTTAAAGACGGTCAGAAACCCCACACACATGGTCAGAAACAATACACAACGCTCAGAAACGCCACACAAACGTTCAGAATCCCCAAATGCGAAAACGGTCAGAACCCTCTGACCAGAATGTTACAGGAAACACCAATGATAGTTTACTGAAGACCCCACAATCTCAGACGAATGCTGACTAAGGCAACTTGCCCACAGGCGGAATCCCAGAAAAACAGGAACCCAAACAATTTGAAGTAACCCCCCTCCCCGAAAAAACAAAATAAATCACACATATATAATTGGGATGCATTGAATGACAGTATTCCAATATATAACAGAGTCTACTCAGGATTGAACCTACAAACAACTAAAGATACAAAAATCTAATACCAATCGAAAAAAAAAACCGAGCCGGTATGAAAAAACTATCAGTAACACAGGGCATCACAGCTTCACAAAAAAATAAAATTACATTACCCTTCTAAAAGAAAAACATCATCACTGTCACCACCAGTGATATTACAGAATAATAATAATAATAATAATAATAATAATAATAAAACAAACGACATGACAACCAAGACTACCTTATACAAATTAACGGCAATCACAACAATGTGGAAAGACTGACCTAAATCAAATTATCAAAACAGAAAGAACAAAACGCTTTTACGAACATTACAGAAATAATTATGAATCAGTTATTATAAAAAATAAAAATAATGACAACACAACCTCCGCCTGAACGATATACAGGTCTACATGCACAGAGGCCAAAATAACAATGCAAAAGCCACCATACGGGAATAGGCACCTAATAATATTATTATTAATAATAACAACAACCAAAGTAACAGAACGAACCCAGAACCTTCCAAATACTACCCAGTTTTTGGGCCCCTCTGAAGGGGAAAATTATATTGGGAAACAATAGATCCGAAAATAGGGAACGGAATAAGCACTATTAATGACAAATTAACCGATAACTTTATTAACAATATTACACAGAAACGTTTTCAAAGAATATGGAAAAAAGAGCTCAATCTCATTTATGACCCACATGAGTTCAGGGCTCTTATAACTGAGAGAATACCGCATACAGTTGAAAATTAAAATAAACAACCTTTTTTGGAACCCGGTACAGCTGGACGACTGATACATACAGAGAGGAAACATAACTTAATAAGGTCTCTCTAAAAACTCACAGGAAGGAGAAGAAAAGGAAGATAAACACTGAAGAAAAAGAATAAGAGAGGAAACTACCCAAAAGAGAGACCCTACAACTTATGAATATTTAATAGCAAGTGTGTAAGGAAAGACCGGGCTCCGGGCTTTATATTAACCATAAAACAGGTTGTGTGTTTTTTTTGACCATGTGTGTAGGGGTTCTGCCGTTTTAGCATATGGGGATTCTGACCTTTTGTGTGGGGTTTCTGACCGTTTGTATGCGGTTTCTGACCGTTTGTATGCGGTTTCTGACCATTGTGTGGGGATTCTGACAATGTGTGTGTGTGTGGGGGGGGGGGGGGTTCTGACCATGTGGTGGGTATTCTGTCAATTGTGTGGGGGCTCTGACCGTTTCCGCATTTGGGGATTTTGGCCGTTTATGTGGGGGTTCTAACTGTTCTTAGTTTTGGGGCTTCTGACCGTTGGGGGTTCAGACCATTTGGGTGTTTGGCAGTTTTCTGGGGATTCTGACCGTTTGTGTAGGGGTTTTGACCGTTTTTACTTTTGGTGTTTCTGGCCATTGGGGTTCTGAGCTGACACCCTCCGAATAAGAAAAATATATTGTAGATAGCAGCCTATACAGGGTGAATATTTTTAATACAATATTAATTTTCCTTTCTTTTATCATTTAATTGAGCTTAATTAACATCTGCAAGAGGGAGAAATATTTACTATAGGACGCAGGTCTGTCCCACCATCTCCCCTACCAGTATAACACAACCAACGTGAGTCGTAATAGTAAGTAACGCAAAGCTGGCCCCTTGCTGACCCATTATATGAACCCGCTCAATGTCACATAATTACACTGGATGTGTTGGTTGGCGTCTTCCTGACATTGCAGACACTCACTGTGATCCACAAACAACAAAAAACACATAAACAGCTACATTGCTTGTGTTTTAAGATGTCATTCAATATGTTGGGATCAGGGACTTCACCACGTGAGGAGGCAGCAAACAAAATCTGACATATCAATTTTGTTATAAAAAGCTATGTTCATTTTAAGATTTTAATAAAGAGCTGTAGTGAATTATGTAAAATATTTTTTTCAAGGAAATTCATAGTAAGTGGAATTTTATGTAATGTTTGCATCTAAAGAACTTATAGTGGTTCTACTGTTAAATACCATACGTCTGGGTTGTACGTGTACCATATCAAACAAATAAGACACTTAGCCTTATCCGCCTTTTCTATGTTTATTGGGCATTACAACAAGGATAAAATTTTCAATAATATATAATGGATAATTTACACGTATATGTATGTAAGACCTAACTCAAAGTGACTTGCATCAACGTAAATCAATGGGCACACAAAATAGCAAAAGTACCTACTAGTTAATGCTAAAGTCGGAAAACGTAAATCTCAAATTATTTTATCCCTATACTCTTTGGTTTAGAAGTTGACACCTGAGTGCATATTATATTAAAATATCGTAAAGGTGGGCTGTAACTTTAGTATATTATCAGAACAGACGGGTAAATAAATTCAGAATACGTCTTTTCTATATTTCCTTTTTATTAAAAGCACATAATCTTTAAATGATTGTCCTACCGATAAATATTCTGGCCAGTGCTAAGGTCAGTTTAATGTTAACCCAAATCCTTCTGCGGACTCAAATCCAGAACTCCATACTTAGAAGGCAGTCAGTGTTGCCAGATGTCAAAGACATATTTGTAACCAAGACGAATCGTTGATCACCTTCGATCGAGACACAACGATCTCTACGGTCATTTTACATTTACTTTCGAAACATTTTTGCCCCCAGCGGAAATAGAACCTAAGATCTCTTGGTTCCGAGCTAATATGTATTACCAGTTATCTTACTAATACAAAGTTAATTTATCGCTGGTTTCCCTACTATTTGTGCCTGTGGCTGAAATTAAACCAGGGATTTCTTAAATCAAAACGAAACATTAGTAATAATCCAGAGATTACGAAGACAGACTCCCCGCTCCAGGCAACACGAAGATGCTGCAATTGAAATATTAAGGTATAATCCTATTCTCCCATTAACATACAGAGCTCAATGATTGATCTGTATCCTCAAGAGAACAGAAGAAACTCGAGATAATCTTGTACTACAATACAACAATAGAATCTGTTGACATTGCTTACACACTGGCCGCAACATTCACCACTATTTGTAGAATGAAGGGTTGGCTTGTTCGTTGGTTTGACAACAACCGTGATCTCATGGCCATTAATTCCTATACCATTTTTCTTCATGTGAATCCTGACATTTACCGAAAGCGAATCACCAAAAACCGAACTTTCTTCAAGAATCTGATGAAGCAGCTTACAGCCTTTCTGAGGGAAAAGTGTGCATAGCAGCCAGACCTAAAGAAAACAGTTGTCAAGTGCACAGCGCCGCAGCATGCTCCAAAGCATGCAAGATGTAAGTTCTGTTCAAGGGTTAACGACATGAAGTAGTGGCACAAATGCATCACCTCTGGCAATTTCATCTGCATGAACCTACACTGACAGCTGTTTTGCAATGATTGTGAAGAATATGCTTGTGCAAAATACTGGATTATTTTAGTTGTGAGAAATAATTAATATACATTCATGAGATACTAAACATGCAAGTAAGTTGTAAAACCAAATATTTCGACATGCCAACATGGCTTTTATTCTGGACGTTCCACATTAAAAAATTTAGTAAATTTCGTTCAAAATGTATCAGAATCTCTTAATAATAAATCTACAGTAGACGCTATGTATACAGATTTTGCAAAGGCCTTTGATAGACTTGACCATAACATATTACTTAATAAATTATCAAATATGGGGTTCTCACATAAATTAATGTTGTTAATTTGTTCATATATTTGCAAGGTAGGAAAAAGTATGTAGTATTTAGTCAAGTTAATTCTACAGTGTATGACATTACTTCAGGCATACCCCAAGGATCTAATTTCGTCCCATTGTTATTTTTACTATTTATAAATGATCTGCCTTCTGTTATCACGTATTCAAGATGCCTTTTATATGCAGATGATATGAAAAGTTATAAAGAGATCAAAGATCATAAAGATAAATTATTGCTGCAGGCAGATCTGGATAGTTGTCACAAATGGAGCATTGAAAATAGGTTGGCTTTTAATATTAATAAATGTGTATCTATTACGTTTTCTAGAAAGAGCCATAATTATCACTACGAGTATAATATTGATAATATTGTAATACGGAATGTTAGTTCCGTAAACGATTTAGGCGTACTTGTGAATAGTAAATTATGTTTCAAACAACATATAGAAAATATTACCAATGAAGCATATAAGTCATTGGGTTTCTTAAAAAGAAATACAAGGGATCTAGTACGACAAAGTCTTGTGTCACTCTGTTTAATAGTATTGTTCGTAGTAAACTGGAATATGCGTCTATTGTATGGTCACCTTATTACAAACAGTACGATAAAAACTTGAGCGCATTCAAAAAAAGTTTTTAAGGTATTTGTATTACAAAACAATTAATAATAGTTTCACTCAAGCAAATATGTCATACAATGAGTTATTAAATATATTTGATTATTCTTTGTTATCGGTAAGGCGTACTATTACTTTAATGGCTTTCTTATTTAAGTTGATAAACGGTAGCATAGACGATCAAGGACTTGTGAGCCAATTAAGTTTCAATGTTAAACAAACCAACCTTCGAATGAGAACTCCATTTTATATTACAAAAGGTAGAACTGAATCATTTCTTAATTCACCTTTAATTAGAATGTGTAGAACTTATAATAATTTTTCAAAAACCAATCCTGAATTAGATTTTTCGTCCTCTTACTCACTGTATATAAGTATTATTAAATCTCTTATAAGCAAATAGAAGAAGTATGAATAATTATGTGCATATCATGATGAAATATTAAAACTTGCACAACTATATGTACTGTAGATTAAGTTGCGTATCTTGTTACTGGGAATGATCAGTGTGTTTCATCTTTGTGTTTAACATTAAATGCAATTTACCAAAAATTTAAATTTATTTTAATATGACATTTAAAGTAATTTGTTGTCATCGAGAATTCAATCTTGGTCTGATCTTCAGATGTTAAATAAAAGTCCTAGAAACACAAATCAATGGAAATGTTAATGTACTTTACATAAGTCATAAATCCTTTTATAGCATTTAAAAACACTACAACTATTATTACCAGTAGTACTGATAACACTAATAAGAATAATTAACTTAAAAAGATTAGATTAAGAAATATTTAAGTTTTTTTTAAATATTTGAATGCTCTTTCAGATTTTAATTAATTGGGGTCCAATTGATCACTGGGACGGGGGGGAAGGGTATGTGGACCTGCAGGGCCACAGGAGGGTTAAAACTTTAATGGTTTGCTAACCTTAAATTGAACATATCGACTTCTAAAGGCCTCTATTATTATTCTTGTGTTGCTTAAGTTTCGGAAAGTAGTGTGATTTCGTCAGTGGTATGTATGAGCGAATAAATCA
>JAGDQP010042230.1:0-15288 GCA_022664845.1 Lepisma saccharinum | reverse complement strand
GAAAGGCAATTTTTTTATTGTTAATTTCTTTATCCTAAAATAAATATTAGCCTGCAATTAGGCTGAGTTCTCCTGGTTGCATAACACTTTAGGATTTGGGTCACAAAACATTTAGCTCGAGAAAAGTATCCGAATATCGAAATAACTAAAAAAAAAACTTTTTAAAGACATTATTTTCTTAATCAATTCGTACTGGAAAGTAAAAAAAAATAAAATGTTTGTGCATGGCTAAAAAGAAAAGAATGGGGCGCGTTATTTCAAGAACTTATAAAGTGACTGTAAATGCTTTTCTTTTTAGTCATGCGTAAACAAAATTATTTTTTGCTTTTTAGTACGAATTGATTAAGAAAAGAATGTCTTTAAAAAGTTTTATTATTATTATTTAAATTTTGGACATTAATGGAAAACATGTGCATAAATCCTGCAAGGGTACCTTGGGACAACTGTTTTTTTGTGAATTCCATTAGATTATAGTATTGAGTGTATTGTAAAATCAATATGTTGACGGATTTCTGCGGAATTCATAATAATTGTCTTTCTACATTTATCAAAAATTTTGTTAATTTTATCTTTTTGGTAAACTTCAACGATAATTTGTGATAATTTCAACTTTTTTTCTCAGCTTTAATTAAGTTCAATTATAAATCTAGGTATCTTCATCTGTTTCTTCCATTTTAAAAATACATAAAAAAGTTGAAAATTAACAAATACTTAAAAAAAAAAAACTTTTTCACTTTCAGATTAACTACATTCGAACGGTCAAACGGCACGTTTCAAATGACTGCACCTTCCGTAGGTATAACAAAGAGACGATGTTTCAACGGAATTCGATACTTCAAACATTCCAGTAGGGTCGAGTCGAGCTACGATCTAAAAATTATGAAATCGATTTTTTTTTTTTTTTTACTTTTGGCCAGCTTTTTCTTTTTGGGATTTCAGCCCACTGTGAGACGGGGAGAGCTAAGCTAGGGTAAAATGTAGGATCAGGGCAGAATGTATGTATTGGGGTATTCTTTTTCTTTTTTTTTTATTAGTGTTTTTGTGTATGTGTTATTGTTCGAGAATTTTCGCAGGGCATTGATATAAATGGAACAATTCACTTTAGATTATTTATGGGTTTAAACATTCTTGAGTGTTTCATTTTTTTAAAGCTAGACCGAAGCACCAATTGTAAAATTCTAGATTTTAGATACAATTATGAGGTCTCGCTATCCCTCGTGCAACCAGTATATTTCGAATTACACTCCACGTTGTAAGGAAATGAAGAATAACACATCAGTCTGATAAATTATTTTATTATTATTATTATTATGCAAATGAGCCCAGAAAGGACTACGCTAACTTAGAGCAGTTTATTTACCTTTCTTTTTGCCCATGTTTCTTTCATTCTCTTTCTGTGTGCTGCTGTTTTTCTTTCTAAATTTCTCCCCTTGGCCAATTACGACTTTTGGATCTAAAGATCTCCCTGTTTTGAATATCTTTTTGTGTGATTCCTGCTAATTTGAGGCCCTGTTTGATTTCACCGATCCGTTTCATAATGTCTATCTTCGCTTTACTTCTTCCTGGTTTCATAAAATTCTATTATTTGTTTTATGAGATCAGGTTTTATTCTTTTGATATTATTATAATAATTTGGTTGACGTACACGTTATGTTCCTAATAGTGGGAATCCATTTATCTTATCCCAATGCTTTTTTGGATTGGGTCTCTACTAAAGATTTCAGATGCATAATGTATTTTCGAATAAAGAAATAATTTTCCTTTATTTTACGTACGTTACGTTCGTTATATCAGGAAACATGTGTAGCTTATAAAAAAAAAGTTTTTTTTTCAGGTACATTGTATACAAGTTGACCTTCCTAAACTATGCGCCGTTGCACATACAATACTTAAATTGGTGTACCTTGGATCATTGGGTAAATCGAATAATGCATAGCCACATTTATCCTTGGCTTCAACATTCTAATTGATTTGATTTTTTTTTTTATCAAAACCGTTATAAAAGGTCTCGGTTCTGTAGAAGCAGGAATAAAAGGGCATAACAAGAACAACCTTGGCAACACTGCTGCTGGCAGCATTCGGTTTCTCATGTAAAGAATGAAAACGGAAGAGGTCCACTGACCTTCCTTGACCTGCCAATGTTGCCAGATCATTCAAGCCCTCCTCCCTCCTTTCTCTTTGACTGTCTCAGCGCTAGGTTCTTTTGAATACCTTTGTTTCCATTAGTGACAGCTGTTCTTGGCTGACTATGGGCTTCGCCCCAGACCTTTAGGCGACGGAAGCGGGTTTCTTTCTTTGATTCTCTTTTTTCTTCTTTCCCTGTGAGTGTGTTTTGTATAGATATGTGTAAGAGGAAAAGATCATAGAGATGTCAGGAAATTTAATAATTAGATTACAGAAGGTATTTGTTCCAAAGAACAACACTCTCTTTTCCATGCTTTCGGCAGCGCAGAACGGGTGATTGAACTTTCGTTAATGGTGAAGTAGTTTTGTGAACGATGACAACGGAGCTTTTGCATTGCGTGAAGATGTGCAGTCGTTCATGGCAAAGGTCGCGGCTGAGGGTCAAAATACAAATGGTGAAGTGATTATGGTTGGTTAGAGAGTGCATCATAGTGTGTAGCAGAATCATGAACAGTGTGTGTGGATTTTTAGTAATGCCCCTGACAGTATTAGAGCTTTTGGTCCATGACCGAATAGAACTTGCCTTGAAGCGAACGACGGTGCTTGAGAATTTTGTGAAAGAAAACAAACGGATTTGATAGATGTGTCAGATAATCAAACAGCCCCATATTTACGATCCTGTCACGGTTCTAACTTGATGAAATGTTTTGTATCGAATTGTATTCTATGGAACCTTCTAGAGGTCCTGGGTTCGATTCCCGGCGAGGACACTAGTGGTTTGCAGCCCCACGTTAAACTGAAGGCTCCGTCATTAGGATGTCATCTTCATCCAATGGAAGGCGATGTCAAGCCACCATCGATTCACCGTGCCCAGGGACCTTCGGGTCAGGACTTGCTTCGGGAAGAACACCTATCACCATCAATGTGGACATGGACAAGATGGGAAAATTCAGCTGTGGACCAGAATGTCCATAATGAGGAAGCGCTAACAGAGAATAAACGAAATATAATAATACTGGAGACGACAAAGAAGTGAAAAACGAACTGATTGGGACATTTGCTGCACACAGATGATTCAAGGATACAATTTAACTCATGGTTGTGAGGAATAAAGAGACTTGAAGATGAATCAAACCCATTGACAGTTAAAAAGGAAAGTGCAGGATGGTGGTGAATAAAAAGGGCGTAACATACTGTATATTGAAGGATATGTCGCTTTCAACAAAACTATAATGAGGCTGATAGGCAAAGCAGTATTCAGAAGGTGAAGTCCTTACAACGGCACAACATGTCGATAATAACAATTGAAAACGAAGTTGTGTGTCAAGGCGAAAATTTGGACTCTCCAAGTCACTCCGCCCAGAACATTCATCACTACGATTTTGTATCTAGGCACTCCGAACGTTTTTCAGAATGTTAGGCTAGAATATTTTAAAATACAAAACGCAATTATCGGATTTTTTGGCACTTACATGGTCTTCAATTCATAGAAAATTGCCAACGGAAAATTTTATAAGTTAGAAAAATTGCAAAATATACCAATACCGAGCCAAAATTATGTGTAAATTAAATATAACAATTTACATATAGAATAATGTATATATCGAGGGCTCCGTGCAAAAAGGGAGTAAGCGACAACTTGAACGAAATTTATATTTTGATGTTAACCTGATCAATGCTGTGTCGTGCATCAACTCCCAGTAGGAATTTATTTCATTTACCACTGTTAGACAGTTTTTGTAAGTTGATGCAGGACACAACACAGAATCCTTGATATACACAAAATCTCAATTTCTGACATGTACGTGTAGTTTTCATGTGTGAATAAGTTTTTTTGGTATTGCTTTTTCGAAGGATACTAAACTGCGTACCCGAAGAGTTGCTTTCCATATCGTCAAAGAGGAGTAAGCAGCGCATGCTGAATTGTTTCTCGTTTTTAATGTTCCATTTGAAAGTTTCGTTTTGAACATGTCAATTACTAATAACACTTAAAAAAAAAAGAGGAAGTAGAATCACTTGAAATAGGATTAACAAGGATTTAGTGGTAGTAAAAACACCATTGTTCTGTTTTGTGAGTTTTATGTATTTGCCGTGTAAAGCTATAAAAGTCAATCAGTTTCTGAGTTGAAATCCCCAGTCCTGTGATGTTTGTTCGAGACTAGAATTGTGTTTTTGGAGGAGGTAGTAGCAAACCTTGCAGATTGGAGGAAATATGACTGTTAGGCCGTGGCTGATTCTCTTGTGGTTTATTTTCAAAGTACGAAAGAGAAAAAGGTTCTATACCTATTCTTGTTCTTGGAAAGAATTTGAGTCTGGAGGGGTTAGGGGCAAGCGTTTCATAAATGAGTGCTACTATGAGGGAAATTCACCTTTTATTTTAATTGCAATCTTAGTTATTCAATACTTATTCTTGTTATATTTCCTTTCAGTTGTAACACTCTTTGTAAGATTTCATAGTATTGCACAACCAGAAAACATACGGATTTCTTCTTTATTTCGTTTAAAAACTTCTAGTTAGGTTATTCCCAAACCTTTCTTTGAGAAAGAGCTCTTAGTTGTTGTTGGTGGTGTTTTTTTATTTTCATTCTGCACAAGCGAAGGTTTGCTCTTTACGTTGCACAATTCACCAGACTAGGAGTGACATCAGCTAACCCTTGATATCCCATAGTGTCTTGTCTTTTGAATCCCAAATACAGATTCTCTTCTTTTCCTCATCTCTTTCTCCTCTCTCCAAAGATAGGAGGAAGTAGAAAATAATCAGAAATTATTCTGCTAATTACAAAGTGTTAATATGAATGTAATAATGTTTAAAGGCTCTGTAAACGTAAACCTCATTCCATTGTGTAACGATAAGGATTAATTACCAAGAATTTCTTAATAGATAGATAATTACAACTTTGCATAAATGCAAGTGATCGACGTTTTAAGAAAATGGAACATGTTGCATCCAGTAGGTGAGACAATGTTGGTAAACCCCGCCAAAAGTTCACCCCTTTTTTGGTATCTTTTGCACACGGCACCTGAAGCCTCAAGAGGTTTTGTGCAGACTCATTGATTGATACTCGTTACTAATTGCTGGTATTAGCTCGTTAAGGACCACGATCCTTCGATCGGTACCTTTTGCAGGCCGATCGTACCGAATTCCTTCAATATGGTTCTCTTGACGAAACCCTAATCAAACTTACTTTCCGCCTAAGCAAACAATTGCCAGTTCCATTTACCCTATCATTTTTACCATCGTTCGTTTTGCTGCCTCTCTGCGCCCGAAGAGGGGTTCGATCGGTACATCATCCAGTTGGAAGTCTACTGAACCGGCCTGAGCCAAAGTTGCATAAAGACCTTAAGTTCACTGAACATTCTACCTTCGTACATTTTTTAATGTCCAAAGATTTGCAGTCATGTAGGCCAACCCTCCATCATGCGTACTATTATAATAAAAAGCTTGTAATAATTTAATGTGATAGATTAAAGATAACATGTTCCATTTTTAAAATTAGAATTTAATTTTAAGGCCTTTAGGCAACTTTGACTGAGGACGGATGGATGTTTGGTGAAATGAAGGACGTGGTAGGAAACTGAAGAACCCCGAGAAAACAGACGCACACGATGTTTGTCCACCACAAAGGACACACAGCATGAGAAGAGATCGAACCAACGACTCCAAACACAAGAGGTGAGCGCTCTACGATTGAACCGCCGTGACCCAAGATAGGATGTTTGTTTTTCTCGGACAATCAGTAGCGACCTAAGTAACGGATGAAGTGCTTTATTAAATAAAGTGTTATTATAACTGCACTGCAAGATTCCTGGTGTATTAACCATTACAAGCTTAAGTACGTAGATTATTCATATCCCAGCTTTTTCCATTTGTATTAGTTTTCATCTTACTTCATTAGTTTCAACTTTTTGGTGCATTAACCAATCCCATTTCGTCAAGCCGTCACTCTTACTTACATCAACTGATTGATGTGGCAATACCTTGAATTAAGCTTGAAGACTAACTTATTCTCTCTTCTGGAAAATAACGAAGTTAATAACAGGAAATTAACTAGGTTTTACACGAACTGACGTTTGCTTACACAGGGCAAATACGCGTACAGTTCTTAACAGACGAAGCATGTACAGCACTATTAATAAAGTAACATCATACTTGGATGGTTTCGCGGAGCGTGTTTTCTTTCTTTATTTTTTTAACAAAACATTATTACAATTTCAAACCCTTAGCGGTCTTATTATTATGAAAATATATGGAAACAGAGTGATAAGTATTAATAAATTTGACACCAATAAAGTTATAATTTTAATATGAAATAAGTTTTTTTTTTTTAATATTTAATACGTAGCTAAACATATACCACCATGCCATAAATTTCCCTAATTACTAGATTGCTACTGGTTTAAAATTGTAATATTATGCTTTCTTTTTGCGTTACTTTAAAATGCAAAACAGTGAAGAGTATGTATTTTTTTTTTTGCTCAGGCATGTTGATTAGTACCAGTCAGGTGTAAGAGAGAGCTTAATGGCTCTAACCTCACCAGTGTAATTCAGGGCATTAAATACACACATGAGGGACGCCATAGTGCTATTATTACCGCCTATTTAATTAATTTTATTTATCTTTAACGTAAATGAGTAGTACATAGTTGCGCGAGAAGGAGATTGATTGCATTAACATCACAAACAAGCTGTTGAGCGTGTAAAGACGAGATCTCCAGTTTTCTGATAAAGTGAGCTCCGAACCACGCTCACAGATGGCGAGCGTGCTGACTTCACCAGTAATTAGGGAGTCTTATACGGAGATGATCCTAAAGTTGTTTCATTGGTGCATATAAAGGGACCGCCTAGTCTGCTTACTATACACAGAAGATGGTGTTCGATATGCTGGAAGTTCTTCCTGAAGGAAAGACTGCGTGGAGACATTGGGAACTATGTGAACAAGTAGTAGTTGACAATGGCGTTAAATATCATAAAAGTGTAATTTTAATAAAATCGTTACGATTTTATTTTTCCAGATATATAAACAGCGTACCAAGACGCAAGTCAAATTGGCAACAGTGCCTTAAAGACATTTCCAGCAAACACGCAGGAGCATCTTTTCATGACATCATCTTTCGGCATTTACTGCAACCCGTGTTTTTTTCTTATGCGTTTGTCCTTGACTTCACTTGCTGTTTTCTTAAAACGGATTATCTTCTTTCTTAAAAAAAAAAAAAGAAAGAAAAATCCTCGCCACTAAATTTCGAGTGCCTAGATATGCCATAAATATTATATACTGTACATACATACAACGCTGTTCCATTTAGCCTGTGCCAACGAACCAGCTTGTTCACATATTCATTGTTACAAGGCAACGGGAAAGAAGGAACATTATTCACAAGATGCCACAACAGAGAAGAAGGAATGTTTACTCTGGTGACAGGGTTTGAATAACGAACGAAGCCGCCATGAAGTGTATGTAGATAGTATACACACAGCTCCCACAAACGCGAGTTTTCTATCTGTTTAACGGAGATAAACAGTTTAGTCTTTACAGTACTACCACTCGTACGTTTTCTTCTTCATGGGCTTTTTAAATAATCCTGCACTCATTCGAGGTTTAACTTAGTACATTCTGTTTCGGAGAGGGAAATGGGAGTGGGATTTTACTGCGCTTGGAGATACAGAGAAATATTACCACCAGCTGTGTTTTTATGGTAATGTGTGAAGAACAAATGAAATATAGTTTTGAAACAATTCATTAATTTAAATCATATTGTGCTTACATTTAGGGTGAAAAGCGAACCTCTAAAAGAGATTACGAACAGGTTTTAGGTACGAAAAGACAACACGATTTGCTGTAATTCTTTGTTTAGTTTTCATGCAATCACTGAAGTCGTGGTGCATAAGTGCTCGGTCCGCGGCAGCTGTTCGTAACATGTAACATCCAATATAAATACAGAAATGTTCCAAATTATGAGAACAAACTTGGGGATGTATAACACTGACACAAGAAGGGGGCTTCCGTTGAAGGATGTTTAAAAATGTACTTTCGGACCTGGAGGCAATAGATGTATATTTTGGCCTGATCTTCCTTATCCTCACCCTCCTGCACAGAGTTCACCACCGACCTCCACTCGACCTCACTGTCCCGCACAGAATTCACCACCGACCTCCACTCGACCTCACTCTCCAGCACAGAGTTCACCGCCGACCTCCACTCGACCTCACCCTCCAGCACAGAATTCACCACCAACATCCACTCGACCTCACCGTCCCGCACAGAATTCACCACCGACCTCCACTCGACCTTATTCTCCAGCACGGAGTTCGCCACCAACCTCCACTCGACCTCGCGAATGAGGGTAAGGTCTAACTTCCGGAGGGCCGACCTCCAGAGGTTGACCATCTCTGCAGGAGACATTCAAATGTGGCGCAGCGTAGTAACAGATGACGCATTATCTCTACAAATAATAACGTGAAACGTATCCGCTTAGTAAATAACGGTCCAAAGCTGTACCAGAGAGCCCTCGTGTGGTCCAGAGGTTAACACGCTCGCCATTTTGCGTGTGGTACCGGGTTCAATACTCTGTGAGGGCTCTAACTTTGTTGACACAGCATCGGGATGCAATTGGGGAGCTACTTGCATGAAGAAGTAGCGAATTCCGATGTAGAAAGTCACATATTGACTACGAATGGAGTGCAATATCCATCCTCTTATGTTAATGATTATCATAATGCGTGTGTAGCTCAAAGTATGGCCATTTGAAAGGTAAACCGTTGGTGGTGTTTCATTGCCTTCCATCGAATGAAGATTAATATCCAGACGCCGTACCTACAGTTTTGACGGGATTCTAAACTACTTGTGTTTCCAATGGAGATCAAACCTTTTCCAAAACCATAATTAAAAGTCAAACGTTAGCACTTATCCACCGGGAACTCTTTTATTACTGATAGGTTTTGTAGAATTAGTGTGTTATCTTCGTAAATATAATCATAAAACATTTAAGAAAAGCCCGCTTTCAGTTCCAGAGGCATGTTTTGTTTTTAAAAATAATAGTCATCCATTTGGTTTGCATTTTCTTCTGGCATTTGCTGACCTTCAACTGGACCAGGAAGAAGAAAGAAAGAGAAATTCCTTTTAATGAGTGAGGTAGAGTCACCTTGGAGATATGAGAACCGGTTGTTTGCAACGCAGAATGTTTTCTTGGTCTTTCGTTGTATTTTATATTTAATCACTTGTATTAAACAATGTGTATAGTAGGGCATTTTACTTTACTTTCTTTTCGTTCACGGACCGAGCGCCATAGCTTAGTGATGAGCGTTCACTTTGCACTCGCGGGGGGTCCTGGGATCGATCCCAGCGACCGACCATCCTGCCTTTTTTCCAGGGGATTTCCTCAATCATACCAGTCAAATGCTGTGATGGTACCTAAAAAGTAGACCCTGACCGTCTGCTTTCCGACATCCTCTCACCTAACCTATCTCGGCCTGAGCCTCAGATGCCTAAAGCCTTTAAAAGTAAATTCAAAATTTTCGTTCACGGTTCAAACACAACTTACATTCGTTATTCGTTGCTTTTCTTAAATTTCTGTTTTCAAATTTGCTGTAAACATTTATAGGACTTTGGTGGTTAAGAACTTGGCGCTAAAAAAAGACAAGTTTACACAGAGTTTTAGCATTTTATCATTTTGGGGCAAAATTTCTGTATTCTTGAACTATTTCAGAGTAAATTATAGCAAACGTAATTGTGATAATTATTTGAGATATACTGTTGTTGTCATTCTAAAAATATTATTCTTTTCTTCATAATGTCTTGATAAGGCTAAATTGTATTAGCATGTCGAGTTATTGTGCTGCAAACTTCAAAAGTCTTTTTCATTGAAAAAGAACAGAAAACAAGCGCACAGTTCGGACGTAACATAACGAAATTCCTTACTGACCAGGGAACGGTCCCAAATGGGACTCGATTCGCTGGACAAGACCCATCTAATATAATACAGCTTCTGTTGTTTACGTTTGTATGCAGTGTTTTTAACCGGCTGAGGGAAATGAGCCTGCAATTTTTTAAGCGGCTGAGGGCAACGAGCCTGCATTTTTCTAAGTGGCCGAGAGCAACGACGCTGCAGTTGTTAAGCTTCAGATGGTAACGAGGCTGCAATAATTTTAAGCAGCTGAGGGCAACGAAGCTGCATTTTTAAGCGGCTAGGGACAACCAAGCTGCAACTTTTTTAAGCTGCTGAGGGCAACGAGACTGCAGTCTTTTTAAGTTGCTTAGAGCAACGAGGCTGAAATAATTTTAAGCTGCTGAGGGCAACGAGGCTGAAATAATTTTAAGCTGCTTAGGGCAACGAGGCTGAAATAATTTTAAACAGCCGAGGGCAATGAACCTGCGAGCATTTGAAGCTGCTGAGGTCAACGAAGCTGCATTTTTAAGCGGTTAGGAGGAACGATGCATTTTTTGAGCGGCTAAGGGCAACGAAGCTGCCATTTTTTAAAGCGACTAAGGGCAACGAAGCTGCATCTTTAAGCAACGAAGCTGCATGTTTTTAAGAGGCTGGGGGCAAAAAAAAGGCTGCAATTTTTTAACCGACTTGGATCATCGAGGTTTTAATTCTTTTAAGCGGGGGGGAGGCACGAGGCTGCAATTCTGTTAAGCGGCTGGGGGGCCACGAGGCTGCAATTCTTTTAAGCGGCTGAGGGCAACGAGGCTGCAGTTCTTTTAAGCGGCTGAGAACAACGAGGACAGACTTAAGAACTTGTAGAAGTTTGGGGCTTATCGTCTTGTACCCAAATACCTTCAAACTCATTTAACCAATCCTTGTGGAACTTTCAGCCATGATAGCTTAATTGGTAGAGCTGCACACTGATGAGATTCCCCGACGAGGCTCAGATGGTCTCGTTGCTAAATAGCAGCTTCATTCGTCTTGCAAAGAAACATAGTTTCTCCTTATTATTTACAGCTTCATTTTATATTTCCATTTCATCATCTCTGCAAACGAGGAACTAGTGAAACTTTAGTTTATCCATCGTCCTCGTAAAATAGTCTTGTTAGTCCTCAAACAGATACTTTACCCGAGTTCAGTTAATAGATACTAAATTCACGCTGCAGAGAAATAATTTAATTTCCTTTAGCTTTCGTAGTTATATGAAAGTGCAAGACTCGCTTTCCAAGCCATTTCAGTGATGGGTTGTAAATAGATTTTTTATTACTCCCCATCTTCGGCTTTCACGCATAAACAGTATTGGGTTTAAGAAGTAGTTTGCTATTAAATTTGTTGCGGTGTGCAAAACAAAATTTCAAGCAAGTTTTGTAGAATTTCAAACCGACACACTAACAGTTCTTATAATAATTTACGGAGTCTGCGTTATGATACCATGAAAAAGAAAAGGAAGGAGAGCTGTAAATGATACACTTGCTCTCTTTTTCGACTAATGGAGTAATAATAAAGTCCATTTTGCTCGTGAAGAAGATACTTTTTTTGTGTGTTTTGTTTTTCTCTAGTGTGAAGTCAAGGTTGGCCCACTTATTCCCCCCTCCCCCCTCGGGTGGTGCAGTCTGCAGTAGCAGTGTGCAAGCGTTTGGCAGTGTGCCGTGGCAGCGCGGCCTGTTTCCTTTATAAATGGCTTTTGCTTCGTCTCTGCACACTGTGAACCCAACACTTCCTGCTGACAAACGAAATACCATAACTACTCCAATGTTGCCAGATGATAAGAATAATCCCTAAAATAAAAAAGAAGGTCCAAGGTCAGTTCAAAAGGAACGAGTGAGATATAACGAGGAAAAAAAAAGTAGGTAAGGCGTGGCATCAGGTCGTGCTTTATAATTGCTTATACACAATATCCTTGTATTTTTTTTCTAGATAGCAGACTGCATTTCTGAATTATTATAGACTAACTGTTCTTTTTAAAAAGCTAATCCAACGCATAACACTTGTTATTTTAGCCACTGCAGTGCAGTGATGCCAGCTTGGCGCTTTTGTTACTAGAACTAGCGCTTCTATTAATCTTTTAACGCCTTTCCATAATAATTTGCGGTGACCGTCTTTGGTTCAGATACTTTCTGAGAGTTTCCTATTTTCTTTAGAGAATCCTATGAGCAGCCATTGCTCAGTTTTGAAACATGCATTTTTGGATAGAGTTTGTTTGAAATCTTTGAGGATACCATACCGCATAAGTTCTGCTGTCAATTGTATGGAAATAAAAAGCTCTACAGTTCATTTTCACACGCTTTTGGCAGCCTATAGCACCGAAATGAAACACTTCTGCCTCCGCCCTCGTCAGATTCATCATTGGAAGTCACAAATGAAAGACAATACAAAATAAAATGAAAAGCAGGTAAAATTAAATGCAGAAGAAGTGGATAGAATGACTATTGGTAGAAATTTTAAAATATTACATTTGGATCTGTGTCCTTTCTGTGTGTGTGCTGTCAGTGTTAGTAAAAATGTGGTCAAACCAGATTAGCGTTATCTCCAGTTTTCCTGAATGATATGCAGCCGAGCGTAACAGTGCAGTAATACTGGTGGTATATCGTGATCAAAGCAGGAGCTTCGGAATGTTTTTCCTTCAATCTTCTAACGAGAATGAATACATGGTTTCAGGAAAACATATTTCTTAGCTTCATTGATACGTTGCCCGTTCTTTAAATTTAGTTTTCCGTCACAAATCAGTCGTGAACATAATAGCTTTACAACGTACAAGTAGCCTATTTTGATACTCTTTATTACGCTGAGATTTATGTATTGTTTTTAAATTTAATGTATTGTGATAGTTGTGATATTGTGTGATATTATGTCCTATTTTTTCTCTTTATTTCAGGTAAGAGATGGCTCTGTTTCTGTGCGTGATACAACTAGCCCTGTCATTATGTGACATTCAAAGGTAGTAGTTCAGAGAGCAGAATTACGGTAGGCGTGCAATACTTGAAACTTACCATAACAAATTCATGAAAATAAGTGGAATTCATAATATCTTATGAGTAACTATATAGAACGATTATTTCGATATGTTATATCATACCCCTACTCGAAGATGAGATACATATTTTAACCAATAGTAGTTTTGAGCGGGAGCAGGGAAAGTAGATCATTTGTATAAAGGTTATTGGATTAACACGAATTACGATTAAGATATTTTCTTGCTAGCAGGACTTCACTTTTGTTTTGTTTGTATCCTGAACAGGTAGCTATGGGCTTAGCCCTTCGGAACTACGAGGGATGTCGTCTCTTGGTGAGCATTCTTCGGGTAAAAGGTATGAGGACCATATCCTGAGACCATTCCGGCTTTTACGTGTCGAAGTGAGATATACCGTAAGAAATTTTGAGTCATGGTGCCCGGCGGCAAGACTAAGATCTCCGTGTCTCTACAAGGGCGATCCGGTGTCTCCAATTGTAACAGCTTGACAAGGGAGTGATGGTTTTGTTTGAATTTATTGCCTTTATTGAACTTAGACTCAGGCCGAGATAGAGTGGGAGAGAGAATGTGGGGAGTCGAGTAGGGCTTAGTTTGAAGGTGTGATCCCGGCATTCGCATGGGTATGAGTGAGAGCAAACCTCATTCACGGTAGGGCAGGATCTTACGATTTCTCAACGCTCTACCAACTGAGCTCAGGCCGCTCGGTTCGGAGTAATGGGCACCTTTAGTGTCGAAATTCTTGTTTTAATATTTTACTCATTATTAACAATCTGGAAGGATATAAAAGTCAGAGAGTTTGGGACCAAAGCCCAAGATACATAGATGCTATACATAAATTCAGAATTCAGTTTCCAAGAGGTTGGAGATATGTACACGCAGATTCATATTAAAATGGACGATTATAAAGTTCCGCAGTCCGAAAATTTGTACAGTATGGCAACACGGAACCAATATAAAACTGCACATTTTAAATGAAGATTTTACTTGTTTCTACTTTCGACTGCTATGGATTTCGCCTTGAGTGTTGGCAAGTTCTTCAGCTTTTTCGGACTTGGAAAATTTTGCATCACTTATTTTCTATGTATTGAGTGTACATTGTGTTTCTTGAATCTCCCTCCATCATGTTCACCATAATTGTGATAACAATTTGTAAAGACGTATCTCAACATGTTCCAAAGAGTCTCAATGGCGTTATGCATGTCTTGAATTTATTGTTGATTTAGATAGAAGATTAAGTTATTTCCGTTGTAGCAACAATTCAGAAGACAATGGACTAAGCGGAAGATAAGTTTGATTTTTTTTTATTTTAGAACTTGTTTTTGTTTTGTTTTAGAAGAAGCAATTCAGTCGTCGTGGGTGCTTTTGTATTTAAACAATTGAAATATTGAATACAAAGAAAATTTAATACTGTATTCAAACTTTTTTTTTTTTTTTCATTTCCTTCGATTCGTATTCGTAAACATTCTGATTGCGATCAGCCTGCGTGAAATAACCTTCTCAGTTGTTGGAATTGCTTTCCATTTGGTGAGCTTTAAGTGGGTCATCTGAGAATAAACTTGGCATTTATTTGATGGTCACATCTGGACCAAAATCTAAGCAGAAAAGAATGAATGGAGACCTATCTTTGAAATACACACCCAGCGAATTCCGCTTTTCTGAAGGGAAAATTTAGTTTCGACTACCTCTCCCCTAGAAACCGTTCTAGAATTGAATTTAATGGATTTTGCTATTCAGGTCATTTCTGTCCTGTTCATTTAAAAGGAAAGAAATCAACTTTTGGTACAAAAATACGTTATATTTTTTTTTTAAAAAAATCTGTTTTGTGCTGGTAGATTTTGTGTATGGTTTCCTTTAATCCCCAGCGCCTTTGTGAGTTTGTTCTAGCGAAATTTAATAATAATAATAATATATAAAAAACATGAGGTTTATTTAAAAGAACATTCTCAAAAAGAAAAAAGAAAACTATTAGGGTACCTATTTATTCCCTCATATGTATACACTAATATACTTGGATTCAGATGAGTGTTAGCTTTTCAAATAACACACAATAATTATTATAATGCCATTAGCATGCATGTATTCCTTATGTGATGTTAAAAGAACAGAGTACCGGAAAGAAAAGTTCTCAAGAGCCAGTGCTACGACTCAACGTAACATTTCTCTTGTGAGGTTCCTGATTCAACTCCTGGATTTACAAGGTTTCTCTCAGTCACAGGGCCTCAAGGTGCCCTTGAGGTTAGCGCGCTCACCTTATTTGCGCGTGATCACGG
>JAGDQP010042229.1:0-16612 GCA_022664845.1 Lepisma saccharinum | reverse complement strand
ACACAAATTATGAACAGTTTTATTTAAAAACAAATTACGCCATTTGCAAAGGAAAACAATTACATAAGGAATTACTCTTAAATATACTTAGCTCTAAAGACCAGATACAAAAATATAGAGCAACTCAAGGTAATTGGATAAAATCTTACTCCCAAGGGTTTTTAATTTTACGTAAGAGCAATTACATAGAACTTCAATCTGGCCTTGCTTCTTACAAGAACTAAGGATCGTTACGTATTTTAACCTTCACAGTGAGAGAGAGAGATACGTGCCGATCTGAAACTATTAGTGATGTGAATGTAAACACGCGACTTTATACAACAAGTGTTTTAAAAATGATGTAAACAGCTTTACCTTGGAAAATCACGTTTTCTCCCATCAGAAACTTTACAACTGTCACTTCGATTAGAAACAAGAATGATATAAAAATCCTTCCTTCTTCTTCCTTTTTTGACCCTAAAACCTTAATCAAGTCTGGTTTCCCAAATCCACGACAATAACAAGTGGACTCCCATGAGAAAGCAGGCGACAATCCTGAACCAAAATTAATAAAACCAACCTGAACATTAAATCGAGAGGTCAGTCTTGACTCTTTCGTCAACCAGTCAATATCAAATCCGAACAGTTAATTTACGCTTGTGTGTTAGAAAGTGATCATAGTCGAATTTTAACCAAGTTTCTTAGTGAACTTCGTAAGACCAGAACATTCGTATTTCTCCAATGAACTTTACAACAATCACGAACTTTAGTTTATTAGTGCATAATAGGAAGACTAGAAGAAAACCAAGAAAATGCTAGCAAATGTTATTGACAGCATTAAGGAACATGTAATTTGCTAAGCAATTTGGTGAAGATAGAAATTTCTTCAGTGAATATAAGAAAAGGTATGTGTGTATCAGGTCATGATTATCAAATATACAACATATTGCTCAAAATCACTCTAAATTTCGGTCGACGAATGGAAAGATTATTAGCTATGAAAGTAGTTCATGTTACTCTAATAAAATAGTAAAATGTCAGTTTTTATTTCAATGTCTTATATCAGCATGTCCTCCCATAGTTATTAAGTAGTTAGGTCTTGTAGGAGTAATTCAATGTTGCTTCTTCAGGGTAAAGTATCTCCAAGTGTGTCAAATATGTACAAATAGTTTTTTTTACTGATGTCCGTTTTATAACATGCATTCCGATCCGCTATGCCTCCCCGTGATCTAAATACGGTAACAAATCAAAAAATAGAAGCAAAATAACCAATCAAACAGCAAAGGTTAAATAATATAATATATATATATATAACTTAAATTTATGAGAACATTGAAGGAAATACTTACAGCTTATATGTTCCGTATTAGATCACACTTCATAGCCCAATCACAGCTTTCCTCCTTAACCTGGCCAACCTAGTTCTCACATGTAACAACTTCACCTTTGACAACAAACACTACCTTCAGATCCGAGGCACAGCAATGGGTACAAGAATGGCACCTTCTTATGCTAATCTGTTTATGGGCAAGCTCGAACATGATTTCCTCTAAACTCAGCCTTTGACCCCTCTACTCTGAGTAAGATTCTTGGATGCTATGGACTCATAGTGAAACCAGTCTCAGAACATTCCTTGAACAACTGAACCAATTCCGTGTTCAGTTCACTTGGTCCATTTCTGACAAAATAGTCACATTTCTTGAGGTGGACATCACTTTAGAAAACAACACCCTCACCGCTTCTGTTCACATAAAACCTATCAACCATTTGCAGTATTTACACTACTCAAGTTCCCATCCTTACCACACCAAGAAAGCGATTTCAGAGGACAACGCCTGAATTCCACCACCTCTGCTGCTAAAACTTACAACCAACGCCTCGAGAAGGCTTAGTCAACCGAGGCTACCCTTCTAACCCAACAGATCCGCCGTGCATCCTCACCTCAACCTACTAAAAACTCCAACCCACAGACTCTAATCGCCCAGTTCCATCCTAAACTAACCAAGTTCAAACAAATCCTACATTCTGATTTCCACATCCTCCAGTCTGACCCAGACAGAAGATCAATATTCCCCACCAAACCTAGATTAGTTTTTCATCATCCACCTAATCTTAGAAACATCTTGGTCCGTACGAATCCCTCTTTGTCATCACCCCAAACCGGCGCCCATACATGCCAGACCCAGATGTAAGGTCTGCTCCATTTTCATCACTTATCCCACAATCACTATCAATACTGATAATGGTAGTTACACCTCAATCCCAAGGGTACATGCCACACCCCAAATGTTATATACATCCTAACCTGCAAGTTCTGTGATGCCTTTTATGTGGGGAAAATAAGCTATGCTCTTTAACATTCGAATTAATAACCATCGTAGCTTCTGTATTATCAACAAACCGGATGCCCCAGTTTCCTTGCACACCGAGTTCCACAATACCAATTTGATCTATCTTTCCTGATTACCATAATCCACATATTACCCCCTACGACCAGCACCTCAACACGCCGTCCGTGGGAGAGTGCCTTTATTCATGGTTTAAGCGCGAAAATATATCCTGGCCCTAACCTTCCATAACTCTAAACTTCCCGTTTGCTCTGCAGTTTCAACACATTTTCATTCACGATCCCACCCTGTACTTACACGTTATACAGTTGTTATTGTTCCAAGCTCGAAAATCTACGCACTAAAGCAGTCAGTTATTCTTCAAGTTTGTTGCATCGTCCGCTACGTGTCGCCATTATCTCTTCAATCTTGTACTTTGTGAACAAGTGCACCAATACCATACATGCCAGAAAGCTCTGTAAAACATTCCAAACGCTTTCTGGTAAGCAATGCCAGTATATTCACAGTAAAATTAATCCAAACTCGAAACCGCTAATAGTGCACAATATTATTTACATCTTCCACCAAAACAAAGACGAATCAATCAAATTCTCCCATCACAACCGCGAAGAAAAACAAAAGGCTGAGCATAAGACCCGGTGAACCCAACTCAGTAACTATCAAATCAAAACAACAGAGATATAAGGAAAACTACAGCTACCAAGTGCTTTTACTACAGTCAGTGGTCAAAAATAGTTATCACCTATCAGCGCAAAGTGTATGGTGTTAAAAAATAATAATTCTTTAGAAGTTACCCGGTTATATTATTACTGGCCAAGTCTGCTAGGCTATCCTATAGCAGAAGCGCCACCTTAAGGAGGAATTGGAATTGAACACGTGCAATTCCTCTCTTCCGTGAACGAAATATCCTAGTGACTTTTATATATGTGAATGTGTGTGTGATCTAATACGGAACATATAAACTAAGTATTTTCCTTCATTTTTCTCATAAATTTACCTTAAATTGCCCGCGCGGCTTTCCTTTGTGCTAGTTATATATCATCAATCATCAACGAATACAAATATGTGAAGAAATATTTTATAATACACAATATACAATACTTACATTAAATAAACGTCTTCGATGTAATTTGAAAATTGTTTATGTAGTTTCCCCAATATTTTCAAGCACAGCATCGTGTTCTTTATCAGGGGACGCATCATCGAATATTAAATATATAGAAAGTGCGAGTGAAAGGAATAAGTAAGTGAACTCTGAAAGAAAAGTGAAACAAGTCTGAACTCTTGGTATGGTAGCGAATTTTTATTCAACTGTTTGTTGCCAGTTCGTACACACTGACAGAGATGAATATGCGAACGTTAAAAATTGCTAAATTGAAAAATTCGTCAATGACCTAATATTGGTTAATCAACAGAAATGTATACCTTGTACACTACCTGAAACTTAATGTATGTACAGTTCTTGCTGAAGGTTTTCTGAATACAGTAGTATGAAATTTATCGCCTTGCCTATAAATCCAAAATACAGTCTTCAGAAACAAGTACTTAAACAGTGTTACCACTTGCACATATTTCGGACTACATGGGTTTCGGCATTCTTGTGGGGTACGTTTGAGAAGTACAAACAAAAGATGCGTAGCCTATCAACAATCAGGTCAATCCAAATCTAAATTTGAAAGAACATTTTCCTTAAAATTAATTCCCGTTTTAAGCACTCCAATGACTAGAAAAATTATTCACGGGATAGAAGCTGTATTTCACAGACAACTCGAAAATGTCCTAACATTGGTTGATCAACAGAAATTTGTACCTTGTACATGTAAATAGAAGTCAGTTCTTACTGCAGGAATTTACTTGTAATTGTAGGGAAAAGTACATTGGCATGACTAAACTTGGCTGTCCATTCGAGTAATGAACATGAAAGAGACGCTAACACTGAAAATCTCGTTTCACGTCTCATAATTGCAAAATAACTATTGATCGATCAGTCACGGAAGCGTGTTCTATCGTTTATAAAAGTGCACAACTGAATACAACCAAGAGTAATTTGAATAAATCATAGTCTCGTTTGTAAGAAAACACAATGTCCCAGTGTTTAAATATTTAATATTTGTTGGTAGGCCTAGTGCTGCAAATAAAATTTTTCGCTAACGTCTCTTTAAGCAAGAATTACTTTTATATAGGCAATTAAGAAAAAATAAAACATAATTAAACCCTAGATACAATTTTTTTTTTGCATTATGTGAGATATTCCGGTTTGCCCAGTTTTCAGTGTTGCCAACTTGAAAAAATAATTTTAAAAAATTATTCCATACTGTATCTACCTCAAACTTAGCTTAAACGTCATTCAACACAATAGAAGAAAGTTATGGGTGTCCCCGACTTCAAGCACCCCAATTATCAGTGTTGCCAGCATATTTTAAATTCAACTTACAGAAATGCCTTTATTAATACAAATATACACGTGTGCACTGATTTACACTAAATTGGACATATATGTTCATTAGGTATTGGGACAGGTAATACAGGCACTCCAGCCGCCGTAGTATCTCAGTGTTGCCAAACGAGTAAAAAATCTACATTTTATATTTACCGTTGGACGTATCCGCATTCATTTACACCAAAATTGACATGTGCATTAGGAACTGGGAGAGTTCATGTGGGTACTTCCGGCGCCGCAGTCAGTGTTGCAAACCAATTTCAGAAAATAAAATTTTTAATTGCTTCCATATCACAGAACGTATTAGGACCAAACTTCGTATTAACGTACTGAGGCGTGTCACGGATGTACTTCAGGTCCCACAGTTGCCAATCAATTTTAAAAAATAAATATTTACCACTTTCATCCGCGGGACGAGGCTACATTATGATACGCTTTGAAATAATACTTCTCAGGGCCCTATTGCAACAGACTAATCACAAAAAACCTACATGTAGTTCCTTGTTTACAAGAGTATTCATTAAGGATTTATACAAATCTATTTAAACATGCATATAACGTAAAATATATTTTGTAACACTGTCTCTATATAGCTTCACGGTGTGGGGCGAGGCTTGGAGTCCGAAGTATGAGGGAGCAATACTACCGAGTTTTTAGTGAAACACAATGTACTAATAAACGCAAAAATATATCTCTGCCTCTGAATAGAAACAGGTTATTTCCCGGGATTTTGAGCTAAAGATGAACTGTTTTTTGCGGACGGTAATTACGATCAAAATATCTTCCTTGAATAATACCGTAATTAGAAATTAACGTATAAACGGGATGAGAGCAAATTTTGGGTAAGAATTCATAGCTTTTCAGTTTACATTAAAGATGTCTTCGAAGTTGTATTATTTCTAGGAACTTAAATTCTTCCTATAATTCAAAATATGTCTTCAGTTCCTTGCAGGTTTATTAGTATTTTATTACAATCTATACCAAATTAAGTCTTCAAATGATGAGATTTCTCCTCTCTGATGTTTCGGGAGTTTAGGCGTTTCTTTTCTGTGATCATGGGAGCAGCATAAGCTTCCGGAACGTTAGAGAGGAGACATCTCATCATTTGAAGACTACTTATCAACGCTGGTAAGTACCAATTAGTATTAGTTTAGTCATCAGCGCATTACCAAATAACTTCAGTCCATATGTCCTCAGGGTGAAGATATAGGAAGTATAGCAATGAAATCATAAATAATTCTATTAATAGTAAACTGGAATGAATGTGTGAAAGCTTAACTTAAATCCTGCTGATTACATTGATTATCTGCAGCGTAAAGCATTAAATACTTAAAAAAAAAAAAAAAAAAAAAAAAAACAGAAAAAACTTAATTTTTTCCCCCAACTAGGTACGTCCCGATGAAGAACACGAGGTTATGCTTGAAAATATGGGTGAAACTACATAAATTTTCAAATCAAAATGAAGACTTATATGCAACGTATCATCTACAATTACGTTACTTAAATACTTTGTACTAAATTAATCAAAGGGAGGGCCTACCTATTAAGTTCGGGGACTTCAGCAGATATGAGTCTAGTGAGAAATATGGTAATCCCACTGGTCATTAACCAATCTCTGGCTGTTGTAGCTAATGCTGAAAAATTATTCTTCAAAGCACTGGATATCAAAACTTTTGCTGAACATCGGAGCGGTAGTCCTGTTATAATCTAAGTATCAAGTTCTTTTAAACATGAACCCTTTTACAACACAGAAAATTAGCCTTACGTCCTCTCTGAACATAACTGAAATCTTGTCACTAATCTGCGCACCCCTCACTCAGTCATTAAAAACACGAAGCAATGACCGAAAGTATACAGATAAACTTATCTCAATTAGCAACTAGAATTCGTTCCAATGGTTGTATGAAAATGTATATTGAATGAAACATTCAGAGATACTATTTCCAACAATGGAAAGTCTTGGAATCGCCAATTCTCGGTGAAACAAATCCCTCTCACTTCCTCAGGCACATACTCACTCAAAATCTATACAAAAAAAAAAAAAAAAAACAGATCCCTTTCTCATAATCGGAACGTCTATGCTGATATTTTTGAAAATAAAATGGGAAGTTAAAACGATAAAAGAACACGAAGCTCAGTGAACGTATAACAAGTTCTTTAATTCATATCATGTATCCACCACGTCACACAGGTGAACGGCTTCTATAGCCGGAACCTGAGGAACGATAGCTATTGCCGTAGCCGTAATCATCTCGACCACCGCGGCCATAATCTCTGCTATATCCACCACTACGAGAAGAGCCGTAGTCATCATATCTTCTGGAGCCACGACCACCTCTAAAACCACCACCACCACGACCTCCATAATCATCCCTTCCCCCTCGATAACCACCCCGCCCACCTCTTGGAAAGAACCCACGACCTCTAAATCCTCCACCTCTCCCTCTTCCCCTTCCTCGGCCGCGTGATATTTCCACTTTCAACTCTGAACCAAACATTTCAGTTCCATTCAGATTATCGCAGGCTGTTTCTGCATCATCTCGGTTTTCAAATTCAATGAAGCCAAACCCAGGAGGGTTAAATGCAACCCATACACTGTTGAGTTTACCATACTTCTCAAATTCTCTCTCCAGATCCTCTTTCTTTACAGAATCATTCAGGCCTCCGACATACACACGGGTGCCTCTGCTGTAACCACGGTCCTCAGACATCTGTAACGAATTAAAACATTTTTTTTAGTAAGCCTACAATATTAGCACTATTGTCCTATGGATATAAATAAAAAGCCATATTCAGAACATTAGAACTAACACGGTAAAATCAATCAAAATTTGCTGCAAAAAGTACAAATCATCTATTAGGTATATTACAACAGAGAACCAGATAAAAACTATGCAACTTTAATATATGTGTTATCAAATACGGACATTCACTTCACATCCCACGTTCAATTTTTTACAGATGATTAAAGATTACCATCAGTCTAAACCCACACACCGAACAGTAGAGCCCTGTTGCACGATTGTTGTAAAGGCACCAAGTCAACAGACATCCACAGAAGAACGAACGCACAGTATGGTTCTACCTGCACGTCCCCAGCAAATGTGTAAGAATAGTGTAGTAGACAATTTAAGAAAGGCATCATTAGTATCCAGGGCTGTGGAATCAATACACGGAAGCTTCCGCTTCGCTCCCCTGTATTTGCAATTAGAAAAAAAATATATCCGTTCCATGTGACACCATATTCTACAGCAGAGGTCAGCAGACCAAACTAGTCTGTATAATATTAAAGGACCAGATTACTTCTTTTGTTTTAAATTATGTTGTGTCAGATCCAAATTTGTTTCGGGGGTCAGTCAAAAATCGCTATACGGATCGTATTGCGGGCCGTAGATTGGCTACTGTATATAAAATATTTAATTCGTCTTTTCCTCAAGTCTTTGTTCATTAGTCCACAAACAGTGTTTTAGGTAAGACTTAATGAATGAAATACAATCAAATGTACAAAAATAAATAGTGAGTCGAAGCACGTTAGGGACTGAGCCAAAGTTGCCTTAAAAATTAAATTCGAATTCGAAACACGTCATTTCGTGCTAGAGGTTATTGGATGCATAACTCAAGCCGCCACTTCTTCTAATATCCACTGATAATGACATCTTCCTATGGGTAATATTACGAATTACATTACAATCTCCATTTAGTAGGAGTCGGTATATGTATGCCGACTCCGACTCCACAGCCCTGCTAGCATCGCTGATTTATATCCGGGACAGTTTCACCAAGTTTTATCAAAATGTTATTGCCGATAACTTGATTTGTGAGAAGCTCGCTACTGCCGGAAAACTGAAACTGAAGTTACAGCAAAGTTTCCGCTACCCTGCCTGCATATGGTAGTAAATTGTATTACTAATGGTTAATTTATAAGCATAGCATAATTCATTGAGATACTCAGAGATATACTTGCTTTGATCACCAAAATTTTTAGAAACCTTGTTTCATTTTGGACATAGCCACTTGAATCTAACTCTCCACATTCAGTTTCGCAGGGTGATTAAGTTTCAAAAGCAGCAACAGCAGAAAATCAGCCCTCCCGAACAAGAAAACGGCGAAGCACATAGAGAGACTCAATATGAGGCAGGTGATTCGTTTTTGTATCGAATCATCACCAATTAGTGCTGTCACTCACTATTGGCACAGTACATTATTACCCAAACAAGCTGTCATGTTTGAACTTTTCTTAGAACTACAGAGGTCCAATCCGTGACTATTATGTTCCAAGGGGAACCAATTACATGTGAAACGTATTTTAATCTATTACAAAACGACCCCAGGAAAGCAATCAGGGGTAAACGCCGACGTTTCGTCTTCAAGCCAACGCATAGACATCATGGCAACTTAAACTGCATTGGAAGTATCTCCCATACTCCACCTCAGCTTCGCGCCTTCAGATTAGCAAATCTTCTGCAGTAAAACAGGATCTTGGGAGAAAATTAATTCGTGAAAGAAGACAAACGAGCGGGGCAGAGTACCGAGAAGGTCTAAGACTATACTCAGCGCGCGAACTGATTGATAACTGCAGTAGTAACTTTTATAGTTTTCATTTGATTCTTTCCCCTACATATTGAAAGGAAAATTTTGCTTGAAAATAGGTTAACTGCCCTTATTTCTCTACCATGAAATGTTATCTTCTATACTTCTCACTAGTTAGCCTTTCTTAATTCGTAATTGTCTAGTGTTTGGATAAAGCAGTAAACTATTCTGTGAAACATACTGACAATGCATTATGTTTTATTCTTTTTTAAAAAATACACATACACAAGGGGCTCAGCTGCGAATAAGGTTATTTTGCTCAACTCTAGTTACTGTAACTTTAATAAGTTTCCTGTGAAAACACCCATTCTTTTAAGCGTCGAAGTAACTTGAAAATATATAAAAAGAAAATAGCGAAGTAAAATAAACAGAAGTCTGGGGAGAACAGATGCGGTATCCCTTTTATAACCATTCTTCCACTTCAAAGGGCCTCCTTGCGCCTGTCCACACATATTTTTCAAAACATTTCAAAATCTAATAATATTATCAACAATGTAAGAACGCTGTTCACTAGTACTTACAAATTACTATGAAATGCAATGGGCAGCAGTCGAGCTATTCTCAGTTGATAAGTAATGAGCCTTCAATTAAATGACATTGGCATAATCTTTGATAACGTGCTATTCAACAATTGGAAATATCTCGAAATCCGTAACGTCATATTACGTAGTATTCTGTAAATACTAAGGACTATGTTCAAAAGTTTCTGATATTACTACAAGATGTTAAAATATTTTGAAAAATATTAAAATAGCGCAAGCGGGCGCGAGGAGGCCCTTAATATGGTTAATTAACTAACTGGTCGTTACAAGAGTTCTTTAGTGGTAATTATAATTTCACACGTTCAATATACATTGCTGTTCTAAAGAAATATTGAGCACTTAAGGTAAAACTTGATTTTAATTAAAACTGTAGAGCAAGGATATAGTTTCACTGACATGACTTAATAACACTGTCAGCCATATTGGAAAATATTACGCCTTTCAGTCTTTGTTCCTAAAACATGTCGTGCTGATGTGTTTGTCCCTTTGAATAGTCATCAGACTTGTATGTCTATCCCTAGTGTGTTACGTGAGTTGTGATGAAAACGTGTGAATTATTTCCCAAATGGGGAAAATATGCATACAAAGATTATCACGTATGAAACTGATTACACCTAAAATAGTATAGGTAATTTACTTGCGCCAGACATGAGATTAAAGGATTACCTGCAGTTCAGAGTTAAATCGAGCGACAAAGGCATAGTCGGGTTCAAAATTTGACGTCTCTGAATCCTACAGTAAACATATGACGCTAAGTTCCTCTTGTTTTATCCTGTATTATACCAGGCTTCAGAACTACAAAAGTGGATTCGAATTTAGAGACGAATGGAAATACTATAATTTCGAAGTCAAATTTATTTACTCAAAACCTTCTCAGTTTTACTATTTTTCACTTTGGAAATACTAGCTTGATTTCCACGGGGAATCTACTATTTCCATTGGCGCCTTTTGTGGACGCCGATAAACTATTGATCTAACCACATAAGGTTGCAACGTTCGCCTGTTCAAGGATAAGTTCGTCTACGGTACAAGGTTCGCATTTGGTGAAGAGCATTTTGATTCACTTACTTTGTCAATATGTGTACTGCATTACTAATTTATAACGATCTGAAGGTAACATGAATGACACTTAACTTTTAAACACCTTTCTTTCACTGTTCATTTTGATCACACCACGTGTAACTTATTTACAAAAAGAAATATCTTTGAATCATTTACAATATTTCAATAGCTGACCCCATCTTGGTAATGTTGGACTGAAACCACTCTTAGCAGTGCGAAGCCTGTGCATGAGGGCATGTACCTTTATTCTGACGTTCTGTTTACATTCCGTCAGGTGGCGTCACATGCCCTTTCCCCGCCATATACTTGCCTGGTGGCTAGTTTAAGTTGTTGACTATTTCGGTCACGCCTTCTGAGTTTTTCTTGTCTTAATCGACAGACGAAGTCAAGTAGACTAATACTTATCCATGGGGATAGCCAGCATTATTGTTTAACCTACTTTGTGATTGTAATATTTTAAATGATTCAGAGATATTTCTTTCTGTAAATATGTGACACGTGATCAAAATGAACAGTGTAAGAAAAGTGTTTAATAAAATCTCAGTGTCTTTCTTCTTTCCGAGTCATGAAAATCTTATACCTTTACCTCCACGGTCCTAATAATCATAGGGTCATGAATGATACCTCGTTGGAGAGCTTATGGAACGCTGATTCCAACGAGGTGTCACTTGTGCTCAATATGTAGATGAAGTAGAAAGCAACAAAAAAACATCGTACGGAAACAACACTGACAGTTATCGTACGCCGATAAATACCCCTACTCCCTCCCCAACGTATACATCAGACATTCCTGTCAAACACCTAACAATAACAAATATCAGTGTAATATAAGGTAAGAAAACATGCATTGTACTTACCATTACGCCTGTCGATAGTATCTCCTGTAGTAATCGCAGAGAGACAGGTGCAAATCACATCTGCTACAATACGTCCGCACTTGCCGACGCCGCCCTTCCTGATAGCACACCCTACATCTGCGAGATACGGGGCGTGAATCAGGAATATGCTGGGACAAGTTGCGAGACTGATTGTATACGGATGTGGAACCTCGACCCTGCAAATTCGGCAGTGGGTACAGCGGCTTGCCCCAACTGACACAATTCAGCCACCAATCTGTCACGCAAGTGCAGATGCTTTGATGACCCAAGGGATTCACGAAGTAAGCTTTTAGAACCGCGATGCTGAAGTCGTGAAAGAGCGGCCCGTTAGCCCACTTCCTGGTCCTCCTGTTCAACGTGTATAAGTGGGATATCCTATACCCCAGTTTGACAGACCCTATATGGCTGTTGTAGTCTACGACTATTTCAGTCTTACGGACATTTCTATCACGAGTAAGGAAGCTCCCGACTTCTGGTGGATGATTCACATTTAACAACACGTAAACCTTCCGTTTGTCCTTCCATCGTATTGCAATAAGTTCACCACGGATGTAAGTGTCGACGTCCTCTTTTTATTTAGTTTCTGAGAACAGAGCATACCCTTACGCCGAGATACGACCGCGTCTTAAAAGTGTACGCCGTCAGCCCGTACACCATCAAACAGTGTACGGGACGAGAAAAATTGCCCATATATAAAATTTATGGCCAACTTCCCTCAGGTCCTCAACAGCTTGTTAACTAAGGCTTCTGTCCCAGTTCTCTCGGATAATACCCCAAAACTTGACTTAATAAATAGTTCTGAATTTTCATGCTATTTATATGGTGAGAACATTAGCGTGAAAATTTAATTCAAACTCACAAACTGAGCTACCTCATCCTCACCTTAATAGAACTGAGCGAGTTCATCCCCCACAGTCCTGAACGTGTAGAGCACGAACGGCTGCAGTCACATAGTGTGGGCTTAGTGTTTCTACTACGACCAACAGCCCTGTCCCAATCTGTTGTCCGACTAGTACTAGAGGATTGGTGATCGTCCGACTCTGATTTCTCTTCCTCGTCATCACTACCATCGTCTTCCTCTACCTCTTCCTTCACAACCTCATCCCTCATACCTTTACCAGAATCCCAGTCAACATCCTCCGACAGCACTCCATCCTTAACGTCTTCGAGGATGCCCTCGATATCTCTTTTCTTTCGCTTAGGTACCTTCTCGAAGTCATCAAAGAATCTGCAAAACCGACTACACATCAAGAATACCCTCCAAGAACATACCACGGTACGCCACTGCTTGGATTTGACAGTCGAGCTACGTTCTATTATCGTACTGTATCGAATATAACGTTATAAATATAAATATATATAGTTTTACACTAGCTTTTCAGAATCAGAAAACAAAATCACCACGCCACTCAAAGAATGGTGGTCTCAACTGCTAGCAGTATACACAAAAAGGTCCTGCCGCAGCTTGAACTTTCCACCTGAAAGGACAGAGTACTAACTCAGTAATTACGCAAAAATGTAGGTCTAGTGACAAAAGAAATTATGTAGTGTATTAAGCATTATAAATGCCAACACCGAACCTAAGATATATCTAAACGTATACGATCCGCGACAAAAGAAAATGCAATGCGTTAACGAAAGCAGTTGATACACGGTGGGGCAGAATCAATTATGAGAAAAAAATCTGCGCCACGCTTACGTAAGGTGGTGCGCTAACATACTGATGTGTCCAGTAATTCTTAGCATCGGTCGCGATAATATGGAGCACTTGCTGTAAAAACTATTTTTAGAAACAACGATTACGCTACTATAACCCACCGTGTTTTCGGCGACATTTTGAAACTGGACGAAATGGAAATATTCCCAAAACGCTAAACAATACTAAATTGGGTTCAAGAGTTCCAAGACTACTGTTGTCAGCAAGAAACCTCATGGTCGTACTCCGCGTTTTGCTCATCCTCACTCTAACGCCGAGAAAGATTAACGCATGTGACACGAGGAAAAAGTTGTTGCACCATCCGAATTTTGAAGGGATGGAATTTGCAATCCTAACCCTATTCAATCTGGTTTGGCGAGTCGGAAACTACGCTGCTTTACACTAGCGGAATAGTTTCTTAAGAATGTATTTACAGCAATCCCCCTTGCGACCAACGCACAATGGTTCTAAATGAAGAAAACATGGCCAATAATAGTCCTCTAAAAAGGTTTCCATTTGGGGACTTTAAAGTCCCTAAATAGCTAGGTTGATACCTGCAGCGTTAGAAACGACTGTTTTTACCGTCAAATGTAAACATGTGACTCTCATAACTGTCTTGCAGTGTCGAGTAGAGTACGTCACTTTGCAAGGCTACAATTAACCATACATTTGATGGCGCTAAACCTTTGTTCGTTTATTTATGTGTAACCGTGTTACGGAAACAGCTAATGAAAGTAAGTTTGAAGTATGTAAATAACATCAAATTTAATTATTTAAACAATTAAATTACCGTTAAAAGGTTTAATTAAAAAAAAATATATACATAAGTCAAAAGTCCCACGAGATCCCACTTTGAAATAAATTTTCTGGCTTCTGGAATAATTCCTTACTAATTTAAAAAAAAAAAAAAAAAACTGCCAGTTCTTGTCTCTTTCTATTTAATGATCTATATTTTTCCTTGGCGAATCAAATTCGAAATCAGCGACCTCATAAACCTTTATATACTAATTTTTGTTGACATTAAATTATTTTCCAACGAAGTCCGCCATTTTTAAAAATAATAATCAATTCGAAATCAGCGACCTCAAAAACCTTTATATACTTCTTTTGTTGATACACTATTTTTCAATATTAAGTCTGGCATATTAAGAAAAAAAAAGGATATCCAATTCAAAATCAGCAATCTCAAAAAGCCTTATTATACTAATTTTTCTGGACATTACACTATTTTTCAATACTAAGTCCGTCATATTGGATACGCCATTTTGTTTTTTAAAGAATATCAAATTTGAATTTAACGACCTCAAAACCCCATGGATTGTTTTAAAAAATAAATCATGTTTTCGACTTTTGGCCACGTTTTCGGCATTTGGGGCCACTGTGCAACAGTCTATACATCAATAATGTTTTATTGCGCCAACTATGAGTACGTAAGCATGACGCAAGATTTAAATCGTCAAATTGTCTTTGCCCCACCCTGTATTAACAAGCTTAAGTCACACACACTGCAAACATTATTACTAAAACTAAATGCACGAAATTACATCTGATATGTTTCAATCCAATGGTAACCTTACAATACGCTGAACTTACATAAATACTTTAGTTAACGAGCACAGAAAGTTACTAATCTCGAAGTAACACAGGATATTAAAAAATGGTCATACAATGGAAAGCGAGCCTCAGAACGGGCAAGGAAAAAGTTTCCTTGAAGAAAAGTAGAAACATGTATTGATTCAGAACCCAAATGTGACGTTAACATTCAATGATATAAGGTCTTGACAATTAACGATGTACGAAACGATGGCTTACACGCAAACATCCAGATGTAAAAAATTCAAATTGTAACCAAACTTTGTAACAAAACACCAATACTTTTTTTTCTAAAACCAGCCGTTCAATATGACATGGGGGGAGGTCTGACATGCGGAAAGTAGTAGAAGCAACACTCTGAGCATTCTTCTTTTTGCTTCATTTATTTAAAATCTGCTAAATTACATAGTTGTATATTCAAAAGAACAGAAACGGTATCAGAATAAGAATAAATAAACGGTAGCAGTACATCTGCGGAAATCTTATTATTATATTTTAAATTAATAATTAATGATGATAACCTCCAGCCACCCCGAAGTCAATCGGCATTCTCAGGTGGAAGCATTCATCTTAGGTAAGAATTTACACAGAACACATTTCAAAAATGAATATGGAAAAAAAAGCTATAAAACACCAACACTCACTTCATATGGCAAGAGAATGTTATAAAACATGATTTGCATACGTACTACAGAAAAAAGTACAAAAATTGTTGATATGAGCAGGACTCGAACCACGGACCCTTCGAACCACAAGCGAACGATCTTTCATTACTCCACGAGAGCTCTTGTAAATTGCTGAGGTTTCTACTACTACTCTCCGTATGTCAGACCTCCCCCGTTAATTACCACCTATTGGATGGCAGGTTCAAGAAAAGATATAGGGGTTTTGCTAGATACTCTATCGATATACACAGCTTGGTTATGATCTGATTCTTTTTTACATATGGATGTTTGAGGTTTAACAAATCACTAGCCCCAAATACATACTTGAAGCTTACGATTGAGGCGACTGCAGCAAAATGGGGATTTCCCACGTACGAATTTCATTCTCAGGCAAATTACATCACATAGTAGACAAGCATCAATATTCTCTTAAATTTGCATACTTCAAACTTAGCCGCTCATATAAAACAATTGGGTACAACTTTGATTTACTGAGCCAACACACCTTATGTTGTCATTTGTCGATACACTGCGACTTCTAACGATGCCTCGCGCCACTTGGGGTACCTCTACCTCCGAAAACTACTCACAACTTAGTGCTAGAGTACGGAATGCTGAAAATTCTTTCGTGTGAACAAGGGTACAAATGGGAAATATACTTCTTACGTAAACTCTCATATTAAGAGGTACTTCACTCTGGGTGTTCAGCGAGCAGTAAGAAAAAAAAATCTCTGACCTTTCTGTTCAAGACTAAGACCACATTTTTCCACATTGTCGTCGACACACACAATTAAGGGAAAAGTTGCTTAGAAAAATAAG
>JAGDQP010042228.1:0-16613 GCA_022664845.1 Lepisma saccharinum | reverse complement strand
TGTCACAAGAAACAATCAGCAGACGTTTACGAGCAATGGGGAAGATCAATAAACTGGGTAAATGGGTCCCACACGATTTGAATGAACGTCAAATGGAAAATCGCAAAGTCACTTGTGAAATTTTGCTTCAACGCCACGAAAGAAAATACTTTTTGTATCTAATTGTGACGAGTGACGAAAAATGGATTTATTTTGAAAACCCGAAGCGGAAAAAATCGTGGCTTTCACCTGGAGAAGCCGGTCCTTCAACACCAAGGCCAAATCACTTCGGCAAGAAGAGCATGCTTTGTGTCTGGTGGGACCAGAGCGGTATTGTGTATTATGAACTCTTGAAGCCCGGCGAAACCGTTAATGCACAACGCTATCGCCAACAAATAATTAATTTAAATCACGCATTGATCGAAAGACGACCGAAATGGACCCGAGGACATGGCAAAGTGATTGTGTTACACGACAATGCGCCGTCTCACACAGCAAAACCAGTGAAAGACACCTTGAAATCGTTTGGATGGGACATCCTTCCGCACCCGCCGTACTCCCCAGACCTGGCGCCATCTGACTATCACCTCTTCGCATCAATGGGGCACGCGCTCGCAGAGCAACATTTCAGCAATTTCGAAGACGTTGGAAAATGGGTCGACGAATGGTTTGCCGCAAAAGACAAGCAGTTTTTCTGGCATGGTATGCATCAATTACCTGAAAGATGGGCGAAATGTGTAGAAGCCGATGGCCAATATTTTGAATAAAACAAAATTAATTTCCTTTGAAAATTACGTGTTTTCTTTACCACAAATACCGGCAAAAACTTATGCATACACCTGGTATGTGTAAATATGTAAGAGCACCTTCATTTTTGTGCAGCTATGAAAATGGTTACAAGGTTAATATGATGTATTAAGTTTTCTGTATTTTTCATTATTTTGTAGTATCTACTTGAAAAAATTAAATACAATACAATGAATACACCCATACTCTAAAATACCTTGATTTTGAATAAGTACTTTATTTGATACGAGAAATATATATGGGTCGAAAATGACTCATCTTGGCGTTCCGTGAGATGAAATTATATTAGCGTTCCAAGGATTAAGGATAATTCATCATGATTTTGTCATATAAAAGTATAATTTAAGAGGGCTCCATTTTTAACATTTTTCAAAATATTTCAAAAACTAAGAGTATTATCAAAAATATAAATTCATAGCGTACTTGAACTTACAAACTACTATAAAATGCAATGGACAGCGATCTCGAAATCTTGTCGATTGATGAGTACTCAGACTTCAATTAAATAATGATGTCATAATTTTTAAAAAACGTATCACTTGTCAATGGACACGATCTCAAGATCGCATTCCATAGTAATTCGTAAGTTCTAGTGCGCTATGAATTTATATTTTTGATAATACTCATAGTTTTTTTTAATATTTTGAAAAATGTTCAAAATGGGAGGGTTGGAGCGAGGAGCCCTCTTAAGAAAAAAGAAAAAAATATTCAAGAAAAGTAAGCGACAAGAAAAACTCACAAAAAAAGGAGTAGACTTGCACTAGGAAATATATCCATCAAACTGCTGTTTGGATGCAATTATTGTTTACCGTTAATACCGTAATTTTGAGTTTCTCATACAACATATAAATAGGGAAACTATACACAGCGGGAAAGAAAAGTATTTGCACAAGTTCAGCAAAGAGGAAAAACAGACTGTATCACACGTAAAACACGTACCATTTCGAAATCTCTTGCCCTTTTATGATAATTTGGATGCCTTAGATAAAATACTATAGAAAAAACTACCACTCGATACGCCTGTAAGAGAAAGTGAGGAGAGGTGAGACAACGAGAGGGTGAGGACTACGTAAATTCATCGTAAAAAAAGGTATTTGGACAACCCAATACTACTCTCGAAATAAATGTTCTAGGTATCCTTTTGTGCACAAGAGCAGTCTACGTAGTGTATTGAAGCAATTCAAACCGCGTCAGGAAAGCCAAACTTGTTTGCAAGCCATGCTTTACCGTTGGATAGATTATAAAGAAACATAAAACAGAGCAATTATTGAGAAATAGAATACAATCGGCTAACCAAGAAAACTAACTGCTCGGAATGAAACCTACATTCTTCATTCTGTGAATAGAACTCAAAGAATTAGTGCTAAAGATTTGGCTACTTCACTCGCCTAGGATATGCAAGTTAATGTTACACCACAAACAATCCAAAATTCATTGAAAAAATTGGGATGTAGAAGATGTGTATTCGGGGTATGAATACTGGCCTCTCCATTAGTAATTACACAACCCCAAATCATAACAGAACCTCCAACATTTTTACCAATTGAAGCAATGTTCTGCTTCCTGAAAGCTTCATTCTTCTTTCACCACACGTCCTGATATCCATCACTACAAGTTTATCTTCGTCTCATCTAAGAAAAAAAAAATCCCCAAAATTCCAGGCACCCATATTTATCTTTTCTGGGAAAATAGAACTTCTTTCTGCTTTCTTATGATATGTGTGTTTTGTTTCTGGCTACACATATTCTGAATCCCAATTTTTTTGTTTTGTTCACAGAATGAAGAATGTATATTTCATTCCGGGTAGTGTTTCCTTAGTTGACCAGAACGAATCCCCAATAATTATTCTGTTTTATGTTTCTTTATGATGTATCCAAGGTTAGAGCATGGCTTTCCAGCAAGCTTGGCTATGTCTCAGTACCTTTTACCTTCCGCACGTAATTTGAAATTAAAGTGAGCAGTTCCAATGTTGTTCAACTCACTTTGTTCCCCATGCTGCTTCTTTGTGCCTGACACGATGTGGATTGCTTCCATACACAACGCAGAGTGCTTTTGTACACAATAGGGTACCTAAAACATTTCTTTCGAGAATAGTATGGGGTTACACATTTTTGTGATGAATTTGCGTAGTTGTCACTCTTTCGTTGCCTGTTACCTTACAGGTGTATCGAGTAGTAGTTATGTCTATAGCATTCTATCTAACATATCCAAATTATCATAAAAGGGCAAGAGATTTCGAAATGGGCCACGTTTTGCGTGTGATAAGTCTGTTTTCCTTTTTGTTCAACTTGTTCATTTTGTTTTCTTACTGTAGGTGAGACAAAAGCTTCTTGAACCATGCCTGCTGAGATCGAGAACCGAGAATTAAATGAAGAAAAACAATATTTGTCCAATAATCAGTAGCACGGAGGAAGGGTGAGTAGGACACAAAGAGAAGCACATTTGGAAAAGCTGAATAACTCCACTCCATAGACTAACATCAGTTTCTGTTATTTCCTAAGTTTATTTTCTAGTAACAGCAGAAACTTTGTTCTTATTAGTTTGAACATAATATGCTTTAGTGAATTTTTTAACGTTGTGCAAACATAGTTAAATTCTGTAATAGCTGGGCCTGTGGAAACCTTCATAATGACTACGTATATATATATACTATTATATGTGTTTTTTTTAATGAATATTCAATATTTGGCAAAATCTGAATTGAATTTGTATCATGTATGCCTTCTTAGACCCTTACCTGGCAACAAAAAAATATCTGAATGGGCCCCCCAAAGTTACACAGAAATCGGTTATGTCTAATTATTTTTTTTTTAATTTAAAATGGAGGCAACTCTGAGAAGCAAAATAGTAAATGCGTACATGGAGAAAGGAAAAATTTTTACAAACATTTCCATTTTATAGTGTTCACAAAATAAGTATTCTTCCGATGAAAGAAGAGTACCGATGTCAAGATTAGCTTTCATAGAATAAATGTGGGTATTAGTAAACTTACCGTTGGAATGAAAAGTTAATGATGTATTCAAACTGAAAGAAAGTATTTGTTGATTAGTTACTATGTGCATCTTATTATGGTTTTGTGAGTTGGAGAAGTCTTAATTTACTACCAGGCTTTACTTTGCCTACCACCATTCTTGGATGATTAATTATAATAAACGACTCTCATATTCAACTTATATTCGTAGTTGTTAAACTCAGAAGAGGATACGTGCTAAATTATGAGTAAGGATGCGATGGCCTCATATGGTAGAAGAAATTCTGGATTGGCCACTTTGCCATTGAAAGAATCCATGTTCATCTTACTTCATTCCTAATATTAGGTTAGTCTGAGATTTCGCTCTAACTTAACTTGTGTACAACACATCTTATTATTTCTAACGAAGATAAAAACTTTGGTAAACTTTATTTTATATGGGCCAGTTTAGTAACTTTTGACTTTGGTCCGTCACTATTTGACCCTTTACACCTAGTTAAAATTCACAAACATCCACGTCCTGCTGGGATTCGAACCCAAGACCTTCGATTCGTTGGTATAACGCCATAGACCGCCCCGGATACCCAGTCGGCTCCTAACGAAGAATCTTCTGTTTAAAGTGGAGTGGACTCCGAACCACTTATATCACCACCGGGTTTAGAACCTTGGGCCCTTTATTACAAGGCAGTGAGCGTTGCCACTCAGCAACGGGTGCAACGTAACGTGTAATACCGGCTCGAGATCAATATTGTTCACAACAATGTATTCCCGAATAGAAAGTGCAGTAGTCAATTAAGTTAAATTATGTGTGTGTGTGTGTGTGTGTTTTGTAAAAAAGTAATTTTACACGAGTAAATGTTATGTTGAGCTTTTTAGCTGCCATATTTGTCTTTTGTACCAGGGCATATCAAGTTAAATATAACGTTATAATATCCTATGCAGTTACAATCATCTCTTATCATCCAAGTACTCTACTATGGATTCTTTTAGTATCAAAAACCGCGAACAAATATTATGCAAAAGTCACCAACTTGGAGAATGAGCGCAACCTATCATGACATAGGTAAAAGAGTTGAGGAAATTGATTTTCATAACATGAATCTTAAACAAATTCATAACATTGTAAAAAACAAACAAAAAAAACTGTATGTTGATTGTACTTCTAGAGGTGACAATAATGTAAAATATGGAACATTGTAATTAGGTTCTCCTGTTGTGTTCTAAATAAAATAAAAGTACACAGCAATTTGTTTAGGTCTCCATGATCGTTGGTTTCTACATTTCCCATGAAGACAGTGCATCAGATATATGACAAATCTCTGCTGTCATTCCACAGAGATCAGTGCTCTTTCCATATTTCAACTTACACTTCTTACGTTCTACACATCTTACATTAGTATCTCCCTTTTTGCTCCTTTCCATAGACAAGACTATGAAATATACACATGCTTCAAGGAGAACAACGTTTGCAAAATGCTGGAGAGAGAACTAACGTAAGACAAATTCTTCGAAGTCATGAATTAAACGTAAGAGATAAACTTCATACATATCGTGGTGGTATGATACGCCTGATATTTCTTTATGATGTGAATAACAATAACCACCGGCGTTACAGACAGATAGGTCCTGAGCCTGCCCCCACGCCATCTGTCCACACTTGGTGGAACTGCATCCACCTGAGTGACGGCAGTGTAGTCTAGCCACGAACAGGCGTATTAGGGGCTTTCTAGCCCGAGTGGCGTCACGTCTTTATTCACGTGACTCCCCAGTTTTCCTCATGACACTGGGTGGACGCCGAAAAGTGGGACTCCAGCCGGGAATTGAACCCGGGACCACGCGGACATGAGTCCAACGCTCTAACCACTAGACTATGGAGCCTTCTTTATGATGTGACTGGCTGGAAATATTTCGTACTGTACCATCTTATTTGTAGATACTTCAAAGAATTCAGTTTAAATTGTACATGGATTGTTTATTTCCATCTGATGGTGAAATTATTCATAATCTCCAAGGATTTTTGTTGCCGCTTTGCTCACTTTTCTCTTCTTTTGTGAATGATTTATTGTAATTCGTTGTCATACTCAGCGATGCCAGAATCACCTTAACATATTTCCTCATTCCATTCGCTGATTTCCTCGGTGTTCTGATCCTACAATTTAAAAGTATCTACACATAGCTAAAACACACACATTAGGTGGCAAGGATGTTAATGCTTGCATTAATATAAACCATTGGAACTCTTCAACTTCACATGTGGATGAAGGTGAAACTGGAGGAGTTCACAACTTCTTCTTCATAAGTATCTATGTGTGGATGTAATAAGCTGAAAGATGTTCACATGTTAGAGCATTCTCTCAACAAGCGAAAAACCGGGGTTCGATTCCACACCGGGGCTCGATCTATTCTGATCTTTCAAGAAAATGAGCATTGTTGATAACAGCTGAGGTGAATGGATGAATAGTTTGTTCAGAGGATGTCTTCTTCAACTATTTCACTTTGCCTTTTGATTACCTGCATGCACAACCATCGAAATATCCGAAATAGTACAAAGCAATCGTTTCAGAAGTCCAGAGACATAGTGGAATAGTCTTGTGAAATATTTCTAAGAATGGCGTTATTTTCTTTGATATAACACTTTAAAAAAAAATACAGAACTATATACATCTGGGGTGGAAATAGAGATGTTAAATCATTGATTCTTCTATGTTTATATGAAAATTCTGTACTTTTGCCACTCATGAAATCAGTGCAATTATATATTAGTATGGACAGTTGTGTTCTCTAGCTACGACTTACACTTCGGATTATTGAACAGTCAGGAAGAGGAAAGGCCCTACTGACATATATTGTAGGAGCGTTTCTACATTTGCCTGATGGACTGGAAATCACCCATGTAAAGCCCCACCCAGGGTGCTCCGTAGAGCTTAAATCCATAACCAATTCGTACGTAACCACCTCCATTACAGGAAGCCTCATGCCCACCTCATAATTCAATCCCAACGCTGCCAATTCTGAAGTTTTTCATGAATCCTATCAGTCACAGTAGGCGAATATCCACTTACACGACAAAGTAAGTGTTGTAATGACCAGTAGCCTTAAGGCACTATAAAAAAAAATAGTTTAGATTTACGTTTCATCACTGAATTGCATTTCAATCTCTGATCTGGGTTGGGCAAAGGCTAAAAAATACAGTTACATAAAGGCCCAAAAAATGTATTTATAACATTCATGATTATTGTTTAGAAAATAAAGTGAAAAAGATATGCAAAACATATATTAGGTATAGATATTCAGCTAATTTGAAAAGTAATTTCTCTCATACTTATACGAGTGATATTTAAATATTTGAAGAGTTTAGAAGAAATACCGATCAAAGTCGCAAAATTGCACAAATCAAAAAGCTTGGTAGTCTAAAAACATATCTTGTTTATCGCTCGTATTACACAATGATCCAAAATGTAACAGGATTAATCTTTATTATTCGTTTTAGAGCATTAAGGAATGAAAAATATCGGAGCAGAAATGCTTCCACCGTTTTCGAGCTAGTCTACAAACATACGTTTCTGAACGTCTGTCCAACTACCTTCTCTATACATTTTGTTCGCACTCTGTACTGTGCGACATTTATATAAACACACAGTCGACCGTGATGCTTCTTTGACGTAGCAGAATAAGTTTATTCTGAATCCGAGGTTGTCACATTACTCTGATACGACTGTGTATAAATTTATAGGAACATATCAAAATAACTGAGAAATTCAATGCTATAGTCTAAGTGCCCGTAGATATTAAAATATATAAATTCAAATCTCGTGTGTGTGAGGGTGTGTGTGTGGGGGGGGGGGGGCGAGGGAGTGGGTATGCACGAGCAAAATATATGTACTAATATAGGTTTTCCAATATCCGCATTGAACAATACAGCTCAACTAGTATTCTAGTATCTACACTTTTTAATTATCTATATCTCTTCTTCCTTGCGAATTCCATCACTAACACTACTTAGAATGCATTTTTGTCGTAAAGCTATGAAGCATATTAAATGTCGACTTTATGGAGTAATATTTTTTTTATTTACACAGCGAACATTAAACAGTGTCATTATGACACACTTTGAGTCATGGAAACGAGAAATGACTATTGTGTTGTGAATTATCTCGGAGCTGAAACGTCTGTTCCTGCTATGATAAGGAAGGTGCGGATGTGTGGTTGTAACCCAGAACGGCTCTGATAAATCTCGCTACAGCTGTTCCGCTTGATTATGCAGGCAGGGAGGAGGAACACCTCATAATGTGTATACGTATACCTAAAGAGATTATTGAACATATGATGCGCTTCCAACCTACTTACAGGCTTGTGTGTATTGAAATGGGATAGATTTTCGTAGGCTTCCAAACGTTGATGATATACAGTGACCTTCTTCGGAGATATCTCTTTCAGTCTAGTCCGGGAGATTTTGTGAAATAATGAATCGCTTCATGGAACTTGCAATCTGTAAATTTCGGACAGGTTCCGACGAAAAGTCTTGGTCTGCTAATTTGTAGTTTCCTCGTTTAATTACATACTTCAAATTCTCTGCAGCTGATCTCATTAATAGCTAACGATCATAACTGTACAACACATCTGAATTACTCATGATCAAACTATCTACCATCCATAGATTTATCTTTTACTTAAAGAGACCTATTATAAGCATAAAAGGGGACAAAGTTGGCTCTTATTGTTTACGTAAAAGTTATAATTATTACAACAAAGTGTAGTGCGAAAACTATTCATGCCATAAAATTTCTCAAGCTACTGTAATTTTGGATAAGGGCGGAGTGTTCTTTCGATTTACATTTTTTGATTCGTGGTGTACCAAAGGACCGCGGCACCCTGGTTCAAAATCACTGACTTATGAAAAGGTTAATAATAAGATTTACATTTCATTCGACACTAATATTTTTACTAACTTTATCCCGTTTGTTTATATGCAGTTGACATTCATAAATCTAACTTTATTCTTATGATTTGCTCGAACTTTCTTGAAAAACGTACAGCCTATTATGATCTTAGGTAAAGTGAAATTGGTTCACGTTTTATGATGCGATATGTCATTATATACAATGTCAGTTACAAAATTGCAATGTAGCATATTCACGCACTTTAGTTCTAAATATTCTAACTATTCTAAGTAGCAACCAGAGAAGCATGATCGTAGCTTCATTTTCTTTTCATGAATACGTTGTAGTAAGCCCAACAAGTATTATCATATGTCGAGACGTACTGAAGTGCAAATCTTGGTCTCCCCAATTCATTAAATTTAACAAATAAATCGGTTGAATGTCTGCATTTACTGGAAATACAATGGAATTGTTCGCCAGCTATTTATTGATTTTAAGAAAGCATTTATTCATTCAATCACAAGAGAAAAGATATACAGTATCCTGATACGATTTGGAATTCCGAAAAAAAAAAAAACTTGTTTAACTAGTGAAAATGTGTCTCAGCCATAAGCAGTGTACGAATAGGTAATAATATGTCAAGTAGTTTCGAGATTCGCAACGGATTCAAACAAGGCGATGCCTTATCACAACCACTGTTTAACTTTGTGTTATAATATGGGATTTAAAAAATTAAAGGGAACAAAAGGGGACTAACATTGAATGGTTTGAATCGACTGTTCGTATACACGGATAATGTAGATTTAATAGCGGACAATGATGCACTAAAAGCAAACACCGATGTCTTGGTAGAAGCGTGCGATGAGATAGGTCTACAGGTAAACACAGAGAAAACAAAATACATGATAACAAGCCGAAACACAGGAAATGAAGGAAATACAAACATAATTATTAATTGGTAAGGAGATCATAGAAAAAGTAAACAAATTTAAATATTTGGAAGCATATATGTAACAAACGAAAACGAGGTCACGGAAGAAATAAAAAGTCGCTTAATATCGGGCAACACATGTTTCTATTCAATCCAAAAACTTCTAACATCGCGATTAATATCAAGGAAATTGAAAATATACAGAACGGTTATTCTCCCGGTAATATGTACTTTACGGTTGCGAAAGTTGGAGTACGACCCTAGCAGATGAACATAAATTACGTGTGTTTGAAAATAAGGTTTTGAGAAAGATATACGGGCTGAAACTGGACGAGATGATTAGGGAATGTAGGAGACTGCATAATGAAGAACTCCACAAGCTGAACGATTCACCAGATGTTGTAGTAATAATGAAATCGCGACGACTAAGATGGGCAGGTCATGTAGCCCGGATGGTAGAAAAACGAAGATTATATTCTATCCTGATTGGAAATCCGGAGGGAAAGAGACTGTTGGGAAGACCGAGACGTCGTTGGGAGGACAATATTAGAGGTTATCTTCGAGAAGTAGGTAGGTGTTCATGATGAAACCTGGCTTGGTGTTGCCCAGAATAGAATCCAATGGCGAACGTTTGTTACTGCGGCGATGAACTTGAGAGTTCCGTAAGCCATAGAATTAGTGTTTTGTAGCTAAATTGTTTAAAATTTATTAGCATATATTTTTAGGGGGTGGGGCAAGATAATGGTAGCCCCTTCCGCTTAATTTAAAAAATAAACAGTAGCAGATCGTGCAACAGACTGCACTTATTGTGCAACATTACAATATTTTGCACTCAAATTTTGCACCGCAACGGATGAAATGTTATAAGCACATAGTGAGGGATCAAGGTGATGGTAACCCTCCCCAGTAAATAAATAAATTAAAAAAAACCGATAGTGCATATATCTACACTCATTTTGTACCATTTAAACCGCAAACGTTAAAAGGATTCACATTTTGTACCCTCAAAGGTTAAAAATTCATAAATCTATATGAGAAAAGTGATATAATATCGGAGATAGAGACTGCCGAAAGCATGGGAAAATGAAGGTATAAAAATGGAATACCAAGAACCGCAAAAGTGGCGGTCCAGGAATTCGTCACAAAGTCAAACATACTCTACCCAGAAATGTATGTTGCAGAAATATGCAAGCTGTGTGCAAGGGAATCCTTACAGAAAATAAGGAATTCTCGAATATTTTTACTAGGCAAAGTATGTGAAAAGGGTGTCTCTGGGACGACATGTCAGTTGGCAACGAAATTTCGTCAGTCGAAAGTCGATATTTCATATAAACTGAAGGTGGCGGAGGAGGAAAAGCACTGTGCTTGCTTGCATATGTCGACAGTAAATGAAAGTTGACAGACATTGAAGAAACATATCCCATTCGTTGCAGAGTAAAGAAGGAATTATTGATCAGACCATTGATGTTGATTAATGCTAAAACGCAGTCCCTATTTGACGATAATCGTCCCTATCTCACGCCCCGGACGATGCCTGCGTGGGAAGCACTTTTGCTCTTGTGTATAATTAAGTTTGAATAATAATAATGCGTACAAAAGTAGGTGTAATGAAACGATGTGCGACAAAGGGAGACAGAAACAGAACAACGTGTCGCCGAAACGAGATGCAACGTAACAACGTGTGACAGAATGACATAATGAGAAGATTCATCTTCATAAAAAATTTCTTGACCTCAGGTACATATTTTGTACATCTTTGTACAGAAGACTTTAACATCGTTATAGACACACTAAATTTTATACATCACACAAGACCGAGTTACTTGCACTGCGACGTGAAAACGTAAATTCTTTGAGAAGACAGTCTGAACAATATATTTTCGATTCTTGAGGAGAGATTTTTTTTCTAGTGCACATAGCTGCGTTTCAAAGCTCAGAAGACAAAGAATGAGAAAACACAAGTGCTTAACAGAAACTTGATATGTTTCGACATATCGATTATCGACAGCAACTGTTTCTAACTCGCAAGGTTGGATTTGTGTGAATGTTGACAGGTCAGAATGTTGGAACTAAAGTCAGTTAAAAACGAGAAATTCTAGTCTGGGCGTAGGATTGCTGACTCCATGAAAACAGGGGAAACCAGGATAAGTATTACTACTTCTCTATTGAAACCGAGTTAAACTATTCGATTACAATTTACGTAGAACTAATTAGAAATAAAAATCGTTACGATTTATGCAAATTAATCTCCAATATATTATAATAAAATATTTTTATAACTAATATATCTTTCTTCGCTTTTACTTTCTTCAATAAATAAGATTTTGAAGAAAAGTTTATAAACTAAATAATTTGGTCATAATTTAAGAAGTACAGTATCTTAAGTATACATATTCAGTAAAAGTAATAATATTCAGAGTTATCAATAAATTAGCAGTTTTAGCAGCTTAATCAAAATTCTAACACTTTCTTCGTAGTTTTAATGTGCTAGTCATTTCAACACAATTACTAATTACAATCACGAACAGGTAGGAAAGGGAGGAACACGAAGATAAGTGATTATCTGTGAATTTTAAGAAGTAAGGAATATATGAAAACCTTAGAAAAGTAATCGGCCTTCAAAATATGTCCTAAAAGTAAACAATTGAGACAGTATTAAATAAAACTGATTTACTAAATATCTTAGAGCCTACTAGAAGTCAGTATGATGATAAGGCACACTATTTGTTAAATTTTATATTCAGTAATAGGTCAGTAAGTTCCCACCGGTTTCAAGTGTTGGTATTTTTTTCTATTAACTATTAGAAACAATTAATTATTGTCTCATTATTTTTACTTTTAACAAAATTTTAAGGTGTTCAATGTTTCTGAAACCTGTTAAATTTCTCTTATTACTTTTCACTTTGTAAATTCGCAAGTGATCACTGATCTTCAAATTCACCTCGTTTGAATCTGTTCAGATTTAACCATTAATTACTTTTAGACAGTGGGGGGACTGTGTTTTGTGGGTGCTTTCTGGAACTATTCATATCTTTTGTGAGTATATAATTTTTGGAACATTTTTATAGGCAATTACCTATTTATAAGTACTTATTAGTGCAGTTTTGTTTTTAAAAAAATCAGGTACATTTTTGAAGGAAAAGATAATTGAACTTTCAACTAATCTTTCCTAATATGCAACCAAAACAACTAAATCGTCATGTGTCCGCATCATTTTGTCTCGTGGCACTCTGTCAGGTATCATAGTGCAGTGGTTTCTGCAGCGACCTTCCACACTGGGAAGACATTCTTGTTCGGTTCCTGTTTCTGCTATACGGACTTGGGTTTGGCTGAGTTTTCCCTCAGTTTAACCAAGTCAATGGCGTTTTGGTATATATAGAATGACCCTTGCCGTTACCTTCCTATTCCTTGGCACCGAAAGAGTGTTCGCTGAGGGATGCCATCTCATATATGTGATAAGCTTAGGCCATAGCTTCTGTATGGCTTATAAATGCTAGTAAAATGTAACAGATGACTAGTATGGCTAACAAATATAAACTTTTGCAACATACATAATGTTTAAAAAATGATAGTCATAAAATGAAGAGTGGTGTAATCAAGAGAAATTAAAATCACGAGTAGTTTCTGAGCTATAACCTAGGTAATCAAATGCGAAACGTCATCGTGACAAATGATATATCTCAACCAATAATGCTTTAAACTGAGATTCTTATTTTGAAGACACTCCTCTGTGTTACATTTCCTCCGCAGTCCTTGGATACAAGTTAAATACAATCCTTAGATACATCTTAGATTGTGATTTGCTAATCCACCACATCTTAATTCATTACTTACGAAATTTGACACGATGCATTACAACATTTGAGTGCCTCTAACTAAGAATCTACGTATGTTTCGACATTTCCTTAGAAGACATTTTTCTTTTTTGACTCTAAGAAATTCAGCCCTAAATTTATGTCTTCATGTTCCTGTTTATAGGCGATAGACCTCACATTGAGTTCTGATTTATGCATTCAGAAACATTTCTCTTGATGAAAATGGACATTTCAACATGCTTTTGAAATAAAAGCTACAGAGAGCGTAGGTCTTTCGCTTAGCAGAGGTGAAGGTTCGTTGCTATTAAAGGTGATAAAAAAGCACAATGGTTTCTATGTTGCGGAATATTCATAAGGTAATGACGTCAGTTTCTGCTTATTAGCAGAATTGTGGTTTGTTTGTTATCGGCGTCTGGCAGATCGTTGCTAAGGAACTGTAATTCAGTTCGAATGAACTCAGCAGTTTGGAGAATAAAATTATGAAGTTCCTGTCCAAAGGATATTATTAAGAGCATTAGCATTGGAGATCAACACCCTCAGGGATTCGTTAAACAGCAAATATAAAAGTTTCCATTAATACACTCACGCACAGAGAGACAGAAAGAAAGAAGAAGAGAAGCACAAGCAGGCATACATAAATATAACTTTTCTGTTTATTCCTCTTTTAGAAAAATACTTAGAACAATATCTATAAAACAAACATGAATGCACTTAGATCACTTACTAACTACTTAAATTTCCAAAATCTTACTAATGCGTTTTTCATTGTTGAAAACCATGAAAGGCAATGAGTATTCAAACCCCAAGAAATGTCAAATGTCTACCGCTATGCAATAGACATTTTGAACATGTTTAGAACAATTTTAATTTACCAGGTATAGCCAATTTTACTTCCTTTTGCTAGGAGTTCTTATTTTTTACTTTTAGCTGTTTGCCGCCCCCAAAACGTGCCATTCGGGGCACTTGCCTCCTTTTGCCTCCCCTTAGATCCGGCACTGGTTCCATATGTACTTATACTTTGTATAACCTGGTTAGAAATAACACAGTTTTAATCCCTTGCTGCTAATTAAATCAATGTTTAATCATATTTTTATATTACAACTAGCTTATTTGCCCTCCTGTTGGTGCGGGGTGAAGAAAATATATTGGCAATAGTCATTGGGCCATTCACCACTAATATAATAGCTTACACCTGGCGGGCGGTGCCCTTAGCTTGGTAAATTATGGAGGCTGCGCCCCCTTTATCGTAACCATACTCTTTGGGGAGGCTGCGCCCCGATGGTGCAGATATGCTGTAGATTATACTACCACCACCACTACTACTAATACAAGTCTACTACTAGTAATAATATTACTACAACCACTGCTGCTACTACTACTACTACTACTAAACTACAAATCTAGTACTATTATTACTACTTCAACCACTACTACTACTACTACTAATACTAATACTCCTTCCAAATAACTTTAATGCTTTAGAACATTAAATCTACATATTTTTATTTACAACAATCCATATTCAAAATATAAAAATACTTAAACTAATTTATTTATATTGGATTGTTGTGTTAAGGTGCAGTTTCGTTTAGGCGATGGTCGTATGCAATGACCGCATTCAGTGAATATGTGCAACGGAAGCATGTAGTGGGGTAGTTTCCTTTGTGCCTTTAGCGCGTGCTTTTTTTTATTATTATTAATGCACATTAATAGCCATGGTGAGGCCATGACTATCACCCAATTAAAGGGTTACGCCCTTTCTGTGGGAAGTGGTTCGAGGAGAATGTTGGGATATTGGATTGGTGTTGGTCAAAGGGAATTGGTAAGAACTCTTTATTATATATTTCATCAATTTCGGAAACATTACGATTTTGCATCGTAATCATCAATTAGGGTGGAGATGAATAAAATCATGAAATTATGCTGTGCTTACACACCACAAACACAACATACATACTGTTAGTAGAGACTAGTGCATATTATCTTCTGTCCCCGGGGTATCTCGGGGCACTAATGGGAGACGAGATGAACCCAGTTAGTTGTAGATGGATTACTGTGCTTCAGATGGAATTATGAAATCTGATGGCTGTGGATCTGAGAACGGGGTCAGATAGGGAATTTCTGGATGGTTGTTGGGGAGTACTGTGAGATAAATGCTGATGAGAAGGGATAAAGGATTAGGGAGAAAGGGAGGATGGTTGATAGTATAGGTGGCGTCATGATGCATGGTGTCAAGGAGTAGAGGATGCAACGTTTCGTAGCGTTTGGTAATGTAGCGTTGGCGTAGTGTTTCCAGATGAAATAGAATGTGTGGGATTGTAATGCGGGCATAAAGGTCGGCTGTGGGGCTAGGTAACTTTATTCTGTGTGCAATACGGAAGGCGTGGCGTTCAAGGATTTTCAATTTGTTATAGAATGTTTCAGGGGCGGAGATCCAAGCAACATAACCGTAGGTGAGGATTGGGCGCAAAAATGCTTTATATGTATTTATGATGGCAATGGGTTTGAGGCCCCATGATGTCCCAGTGAGACGCTTAAGAAGATTGAGCCGGTTGTAAGCTTTGGCCGTGATGTGTTTCAGATGAGGGGTCCACGTGAGATGATGGTCATATGTTAAACCGAGGTATTTGGCTGTTTTAGTAGGCTTGATGCGAGTATGATGAAGTGTGAGGTTCAGGCGGGCTGGGTTCCGTTGGACTTTAGATCGGTTTCTCGGTGGTATAAAGATGATGGCTTGGGTTTTGCTGGCGTTTATAGTGAGGTGCCAAGTGTTACACCATGTACTGAAGGCATTGATTGCAGTTTGTAAAGTTTGGTTGATTTGATGAACTGTGTTAGCTGTTGCTAGGAATGCGGTGTCATCAGCATATTGGTATATATGAATGTTAGATGGTAGATTAGGTAAATCAGAGCTAAAGAGGAGGTAAAGTAGTGGTGACAGAGCTGATCCTTGAGGTACACCGGTATTCAGAAATATGGGGTATGAGTTGGTGTTGTTGATGTTGATATAAGCGAGGTGGTTGGTAAGGAAGTTGTATATGTAGCGAATATATGAAGTGGGGAGACGAAAGTTAAGTAGCTTACAAATTAGTCCTTGATGCCAAACTTTGTCAAAGGCTTTTTCTAAGTCAAAGAGCACTAAACAGGAAGGTTTGCGGGTGTTGTAGTGATTTGCTATATGGTTTGTGAGGCGAAGGAGTTGGTCCTGAATACTGTAGCCAGGTCGAAAT
>JAGDQP010042227.1:6363-16613 GCA_022664845.1 Lepisma saccharinum | reverse complement strand
ACCTGAGCAACATGTATTCAACATGAAGAAGAATCTTACAATTTCTTCAATTGAAGGCGTCGTTGAAAGCTTGCAGTTTATGGAGGACATCAAAATGGAATTGTTGTACATCGTTATCCGTTGTTGTAGCCTATTTCCGAAGAGAAAAAAAAAACTGTTTGTTTGTGGTTACAAAAAAATATGTTAGAATAGGGCCCCAATAAAAACGTTTTCTCTTGGCAAAAGTTTGTGTAAACGAAATAAATTGAGAGCGCTGAATAAAGAAAAACGCCGATCAGGTATAAAACTAAGGTCCCAGTACTTTGACATGTTCCCGACTGACCTGGTTCGTTGTAACTGTATGAAAGTCAAACTTGAAACTTTAATTAATATTACAAAATGGAATATTACTGCTTGTCAATTACAGAATTTAGAACATCGATTAATAATTCTACAGTATTTTGTGGTTAAAATCTTGCTTATTTCCGAATATGTCGTGTGCTTGGCACAAACGAATGAATAACATAGAAATAAATTAGTTTCTTGTTTCATGGAACAAACTTAGCTTGTTTAGTAGAACAAACAAGAACTGTAGTAAACAAAACTAATTCCGAGTGTTAGAAAGTATTTGTTACCCTGGTAATTGACGTCGCATACGAAGTAACGTTTTAATGCGATACTGATTAATTATTATTGTTAATAAATGTACAGTAGGCCTTATGGTACAGTAATAATGTATTTCTTTGCAGTTAGAATGATGGAAATTTTAAGTTCTAAAGTTTTCCTATGTGAGCTGAGCTTCACTTAGCTTCAGCCATCAAGCGTTTCGAGCTAGTAGATAAGGCGTCGAGCTGTCAACTAATCGACCCGTTGTTAAGTCTTCTCGGTATCATCGAATATTTTTCTTTACTGGTGCCAAAGAAATAAAACTTTGTTTAGGCCCTATCTGAACTTTTATTGCTAACCACAAACAAGGATTTTTCTCTCTGCGTTAGGTTAAAGCATATTTCGTATTTAGAGTTGTCATGTAGTGTATAACTGTTGGGAAAGGTATTAAAAGCAATTTGTACAAGGGAGAAGAATACGTATAGAGGAACAACAGAATTATTAAGGATGTTCTAAATTTTGCGCGTAATCATGTAGTAGTACAGGGCCTAACTGGCTGCTTTCATTTTAGGCTATTTCAGATTTGTCCCGTATTTTTTGTAGAATCCTGTATATTTTACCCAGTGTGCCGTAATTTATTCATCAAAAGGTGGCAACCCTAGTCACACCAGACAAATGCTGTGGTGGTACCTACAAAATAGGCCCTGACCGTCTGCCTACTCTCACCCACCCTATCCCGGCCTGATCCTAAGTTGCCTTAAGGTCATAAAATAAAATCAAATTTCCAACGGATGAAGCCTGATCGGAGACTTGCATTTTCAGAGTGCTCCGAACAATTTGTCTCTCTACCAGGTATCGAACCCGAGACCTCTTGTTAACAAGGCAGCAAATGTTACCACTCACCCACGGAGAACGTATGTTGTAACTTCTGGCGTAAAACATCTAACAGAGGACACGATAAAGGTATAATTACTTTTCTAGTTGTGATGGATCTCAGTCAACCATGAAAGCTAATAATCACTTTCATAATGTAATGCGCCCCCCCATGCATGAGTTTCAATTCTCGTGGGGGGTACATTGAAGAGAGTGGTAAGGAGCCTACTAGGCTGGTTATTGGTCACATAGGTGGAAACTGGCTGTTGTATTTTATTGTGTCGTACTCGCTATTTTGTTTCACACACAGAATATATCAAGTCCATATTATCCTTTCCTTACAGCACTTGTTTTCCGTCAAAATGCCCAGGATTTGTGACTGGCTCATATAAAAATTAAGTTTACAAAAGTTTTGCCCAGGATTTGACAGAAATAAAATGTCTTGCGGCGGTGACCTGGTGATCTACACAGGATCTCTCCCGGGTTTGGGTCCTGGCTAAAGCGTACTTGTTTGTCTAATAATATACTATAACAGCTCACAGAACCAGAACGGATCGAAGTCATTAGTTACTTATATGGCTTACAATAACTCTGAAGTTTTATCATCTTCTGTAGAACGAATCTCTCTTAAATTATGAGTATAATGCATTGTTACACTTGAAGTGTACTATTTCATGGTATAATTTGATGTGTAGGTATTATTCAATATGTGCTGTATAATCATAACAACACAATACAAAAAATATTTACTGGCTGAATTTTTGCCCTTCCTCATCAAAACAAAGAAGTTTGTTTTGAACTATTACCGAAAATCCAAGAGTGATTTTGCGGCACCCGAGGCCGATTTCATCATGAGATTGCAAACAGCGCTAATAGTTTCTTAGACACTAATGACAATTTCTCGTGCAAAACATCAAGAACTACAGTCTGAAAAAATCTACTTTTATCTCGAAGAGTTAATTTCCCGAAAGTGCAAAGAAATACATACTTAAAGATAAGAAGAGAGCGGAAAGATGAAACGAAATACTGTAGATTTGCTTGGAAACAAAGCTTCCTTGTAAATTTCCACATTATTATTCTTAGTCAGTAGATAACTTGGGGAAGTTTATTGGGTCAATTTCATCCTACATATGATAATAATAATAATAATTCAAAAACAACAATAATGAATGTTTTCAAATGAGATTCACTTCCATAATTTAGTACCCTCTTAAAACTCTACACATTAATGATGCTTAATATTTTGCAGAGAATCATCGGTTCCTGGACTGGCTACACTTAAAATATTTTGGGGAACGTTGTTTGATATAATTATCTAGTGATGTTCCACATAAGTGTAAGTGTTTGCAGCAATCCTGCTGTGGCTGGAAGTGTGTGTTAAAATCACCGAGAAATGTTTTCGTGGGGTTGGAGGTTCTCATTTTCCCATTTCAGGGTGATTTTTGCACATGTGCAGAAAGATAAAACTGTTTCTTATCGTAAACATGCATTTCTGATCAAGTGTTTGCTGTCGTCACTTTTATAACATATTTTAAAGAAATGGGAAATATTCTTAGTGAATGGGGATTGCGATCCCTACGGGTCATTCCATATGAAATCAACCAATGGTCTGGAACTTGAAGTCTCAGAAATCCGATTTTTTTGGTATATAAGTAGTACTATTGATAATGATGAAAGATACCACATTTCATGTTTGTGTTAATTTTTATTTTTGAGTTATAAATTGTTGAAAATAAAAAAAAAATCTACTGACTTTTGACGCGTTTTTAAACCTTTAAAAGCCCGAAACTCAAACACTATCTATCCTATACCGCTCAAACTTGCACCATTCGTTTCAGAATTTCAAGAGCTGTAATTTGTAATTTATTTTTATTAGACCAATCGTTGTTTTTTGAAACCCTCAAAAATTGATTTTTTAAAAATGTTCAATGTGCTTTTGATTAGAATGTATATGCCAAATTTCATGATGGTATTTCAATGAGATCATGTTGAAAAAAGTTAACAGAAGTACACAGCCACTTATGCATAATTAGCTTAAGCGGCAGTACGTATAACGGCATTTAGCAAAGTAAATTTAATTGGTTAAAATGTGACATACAGTATCATAATTTTAGTTCTATTGTAGAACAATCCGAGCCGCCGTAGCTCAGTGGTTAGTCAGTTGCTAGCGAGCTTACAGGCAAGATGTAGGTACTTCGTGATCCTGGCTGTGATTGTGCGCGAGTGCAAGTGTTGCGTTGCAGTATAATGTCTATTATAGGTAAACTCCTTTACGATAAAGGAGGTTTAATGCAGGAACTTTCAGTAACTACTGAAAATAATGGGCAATATCAAGCTGTAGTGTCTGCACTCCCTTTGGAGCTTAGTGATCAACAGGTTGCCGAACTTTTCAGTCAACACGGAACGATCCAATTGGTCAAAGTTCTTATTCCTCCATTTATACTCTTCGTATATACAACGGGAAAATAATCATATCATACTCAAAATTGACCAAGAAACTTCCATATTATTTATCAGCTTACGGGCTGAAACTGCAGATCTTCACCAACTTCTCCCAAGATGAGTGCCCCCATTGTAACGTCATACATTCTGATGACTCGCAATGTGAAATTGATGCCGCTCGAGAAATAGTAGAAACGTCGTTTAAAGCTCCTTATAGTTTTCAAGCAAACCCGAATCGAGAAATTCCATTATCAGAGAATGCCTTTCCAAATATTCAACAATCGTGTATGAACCTGCGATAGAATCGAAAATTGGCAACAACGTGTCATCTGTCATAAGAGAAGAAGTAGTGCTTTCTGCTGCTTTCGTACCTTCCTCGGAAGTTACGCGTGAGATAGAGGCAAAAAAAAAAAAATCAACCACCTCCATCTGACGCATTACTTAGTAGTGGTGACGAAAGTGTTCCTTTAAGCCCAATTGCTTCGCGTGTGTCTGTAGTGTCTGAGGAAGTAGAAACTGGTGTTGATGAAAAACATATTTCCTCAAATGATAACGTATGTACTGAAATTTCTAGTGATGAAAACGTAATAGCAAAAACATTTACTAATCCTTCTAGTTCTGAAGAGGTAAAAAAACACAAAAAGATAAATAAAAATAACAAAAAAGCCAAGTGGTAAAAGTGTGAAGTTTGAATCCAAAAACCCTTAATTTTGTGCCTTCAATATTTCATGTAACTTCAGTTTTGTAGTCAAGACTTGCACCGAATAACAACTGGATTCGAAGGTGTAAATGATTGCTGGATATTATTTAAATATCATTTTGGCCTGCTTAAGGTAAGTACCTGGTCTTGTTTCATTTATATCAAACAAAATCCTTGTGACAACTTTAAAGAAGACAAACGTGGCAATTATGTCGTGTTTTCTAATGGCAACGTTAAATATTGTCAACTTTAACTTAAATAATATACAATTGCCTCACAAAATCCAGGTACCAAATAATTTTTTTAACTTTCATTCGGTGTACGTGGCATGTCTCCAAGAGGTATATGACGTAAATATAGACTTACCAAATTATACCGTATATACCTCACATGTCTTCAAAAATACTAGGACAATTGCTGTTGCAGTACGAAAAGATTTAATATTCTCAGACATAAATGTACACAATTCGGATAGTTTCATGTCAGGTATAGTGCAAGGCATGGACATTATATGTACCCACCTTCCTTCCGGTACAACAAATAAACTAAAAAGAGAAAAATATTTTAGACATATTTTCCGTGGAATTACAACGATTATGGCCTAAGCCCGTCATTTTAGGCCTTGATGCCAATGCCACTTATTCAGTCCTTGATGCTAGTAACTCTAATTTGCGCTCTGCATTTCTGACACTTAAAATTGAATTTGAGCTATGAGACGTATTTCAGTGTAGCAACCGTAATCAGCATCAGACAGCACATATTTACTCTACAGGCTGGTCGAGGATTGACTATATACTAACTACGGAAAATCTTAAAAATAAGATTATTCGCACTTCAGTGTTTCCTCAATACATATCAGATCATAGTGCTGTGCTTAGTACAATTCGATATAATCTCACTACATTTCTCCGATGTGATTTTGTTTGGGATCTGAATAATAGTGTATTAGACGAACAGGATTATCTTATAGAAGTTAAAAATATTATTCAAAGTGCGTTACGTCAACACAGTTATAAAAAACAATAAAATACAATGGTGGTTAAATCTTAAAAAAAAATAGTGTACTATTCGAAGTTATACTCTAAACAAAAACAAGTGGATCAAAAACAACAAAGTGCATGTTATTATAATTTACTTCAACAATACCATATGAGAACCATACAAGGTGAAAATGTATATATACACCTATCCAAAGAGTTAAAAACCTATTATGTAATATCCAAAAGCAAAAAACTAATGGATATTCAGTAAGAAGTAAGCTTCCATATATTAGAATCAATGAACCTGTCAAGAATTTACACGTGATAAACGAACGTAAACGTGGTATGCAAAAAATGATCACTCAATTTGAAGATCATAATGGTGTAACTCACACAGGAAAAGCTATTCTGTCTGCAATCTATCAGCATTATTTACATCGTTTTAAACAAAGAGATCCGTCTTTTGACACAATTGGTAACTAATTTAATAACCTCCCAACTATACCGCATAATAAAGTTCAACGAATAGACTAAATGATCACCCCTGAAGAAGTTAAAACCGCTATAAATTCCTTAAAACCCATGTTATCCCCTGGGGTGGATGGGTTTTCATCACCGTGGTATATTGCCCTGCAGGAATATTTAATCCCTATTCTCAAGGAAGTTTATAATGAAATGTGGAATCATTGCAATATTCCTAAGCAATTCTGTGAAATTAAAGGAATATTAATTCCGAAAAAAAAAACAGCTTGTAATACTGCTAACAAGTATCGAATGCTGTCACTACTAAATAGTGACAACAAGATACTGTATAAAATCATATCTAACCGTTTAGAAGACTCGTTACCTTATATACTGAATCCTAATCAAGGGGGACTACGTGGTACTCTCGATGCGGCGCTAATTTTAGCCAGCTTTCGTGAAGCACTTCACCGCGAGAGCACTCTTTCTGAGAAACATGCAATGGCTAGCTTTGACTTTCATTAAGCATTCGATTATGTAAGAATCGACAGTTTACGCCATTTGCTCATTCGCTACAAATACTCTCCCTCCTTAGTTAACCTCATATATTGTTTGCAGAAACAACGCCAACTGATACTACATATAAATTGTCAGAAACTTAGTACCGTTTCCATGCACAATGGAATTGAGCAAGGTAATCCGGTAAGCAGCCAACTTTTTCCTTTGCTGCTCACTCCCATGATTAATCAAATTGAAATCTCTTTAAAAGGAATCTCTTGCAATGGATATTGCTTCAAAGTAATGTCATATATCGACGATCTGGCATGCCTAGTAACTGAACCCAATGAAGTCAACATAATAGCGGACATAATCTGTAAATATGGCCAAAATACCGGCCTAAAACTTAATCAGTCAAAAACTAAAATAATGCCTCTTAATGCTCAGAATACACACACATATATATATAGTATGGTGGGGCAATCTGTGTCCCATCTTACTATGTTAGGCATTGATATGTACCCCAATATAAAAGACAGCATAAAATATAACGAACAGCGTCTTATTGGCAACAATGTATATCAGCTCAATAAATTTCAGAACGATTTTGATCTATTAATTTCAAGGGTACGGTTTGTAAATTGTTACATAATGAGCAAATTGGCATATTTCCTGCAGTTATTTCCTATGTCGCAAAAGGCATACGCTCAAACAACTAAGTTTACATGATATTTTATTTGGAGACACTACCCATTGCGAACTATACGTACTAACCTTTTGTTGCCATTAAGCAAAGGGGGATTAAACCTTAAATATGTGCAAATACATGGCAATGCGTTACGTTTACATCGTACTGTTGATATCTTATGCACTGAAAATGCCTTTTTTACACAGCAAACTATACTTAGTGTATTACATGAAATTATGCTTGACCTGCCCCTAAACATTAATTCCTGGAAAATGAGAAGCAACTATTTAAATTATACTCTTATTGAAATAGCTTACGCGCTCGCAGGTAAAATACCTATAGATTGACCAAATGGATGTAAAAGGTCTATATAATTACTTGTTTCAACAACAAAATATAAAAAATAAACGAGAAATGAAGCATCCAAATTATAATAATTGGTACCTTATCTGGCAAAATATGGCCGAATTGCTAGTTCAAATCTGTCTTCATAATCTATTATATCAATTAATTTATCGAATTTATCCTAATAAATCCCACTTATATAATATAGGATTCAAAGTAGATCCATTGTGCTCATTAAGTAACAATATTGACACTCTTCAACATCGTCTTAATTCTTGTGTATATGGTAACCTTGTTTGGTCTAAATTCAGTAGTATTTTTAAACGTATTACAAGAACTCAATTGACTGAAACTCAGTTACATAGTTTGCTAGATTTTTCCAGCATTCTCCTACTTTCCCAATACTAAAAGACGATTCCTGATGTGGTTTAGAGCTCAAACCCTAGATATGTTACTGACAGAGCGAGATATAAACATTGTTGAAGAATATCTAGTTCAAATACACAGTAAAAAATAGCTGTGCTAATTCAACACAATGCAGTGTCCCAGCGTGACTACCACTTGTGTGTGTTAACACAACACACGGTGTCGATTTCGGTACTGGGAGAGAAAAAAGGTTACGGCTGCAGCTATGAACATGGTTTGTCCAGTTAGAAGTCGAGCGTCTTACCGACTTCGCTAAATCGTCAGACGGAAAAAGCAGTAGATTGAAACAACATAGAGGATAAAAAAATGTTGCTGAACCCCAAGTTACTCTCACGACTTATGACATGATTTATTCACTTTTCCATTGTTCAATTAGGGATCAGAATTCCCATTCATTGAGAATATGTTTCATTTCTATGAAAGCAAGCGCAGCATTTGACATGTTGTTACGATAAGAAAGCAGTAATGCTGCTCAAGTGTTTGGCCGGCGCCATCTTGCTTGCTTTCATAGAAATAGAATATTCTCAATGAATGAGAATTCTGGTTCTCGATTGACAAACAGGAAGTGATTAAACCATGGGATAAGTCATGCAAGTAACTTAGTTTGTTTTGGGGGCTCAGCAACATATATTTGATCCCATACACTGTTTAAATCTATAGTGTAGTCGTTTAATTCAAATGTTGTTCAATAAATATCGTTTGCATCTAGTGTATTTTCTGTCTGACGATTTAGCCAAGTCGGTAAGACGCTCGACTTCTAACTGAGCAACCCATGTTCAAATTTCACTGCAGCTGTAACTTTTTTTTTCACAGTACCGAAATCAACACCATGTGTTGTGTTGATTTAACACACAAAAGTGGTAGTCACGCTGGGACACCGCATTGTGTCGAATTTACACAGTTTTTTTTTGCAGTGTACACATGCGCTATGAAAATCTTCCAAAGAAAAATCAATATAATAGATATGCTTCATATATTCGTGCTGTTTATTAAGAAGAAACTCTCAATATTTAGCTGCATGCTTTAAGAGCCATGAACGCAGAGACCCTTTTCTTGTTTTGAATGTATTTTTATGTTATATTTTGTTTATAGTAGCACTGTTCACTGTAGCATAGTAGTTTTTTTGTTCACTGTAGCATTTGATAGTTGTTTATAGTTAATTGCTCATGTAGTAGTTTAGTTTTTCTTGATAATAAACAGATTTTTTTAAAAAAGAAGAAAAAAGTGGAAGAGAATTGGCGTAGTATTCGAGAGGTCGTGGGTTCGATCCCAGCGGCCGGCCATCCTGACTGATGTTTTTTCCTCATTCACACCAGGCAAATACCGAGATGGCATCTTCAACATAGGTTCCGGCCGACACCGTCTCGAATTCTCCTCTTCCCCTATCCCGGCCTGAGTCTTAGATGTCTAAAGGCCATAAATAGAATTCAACTTAAAAAATATTGTAGAACAAAACTAGTAAAAACTAATCAGTCCAGCCTGATCTCTGTATTTAAAAAAGGAAGTACGAATTATTAGTTTGAAATTATTAAGTTACAGGCTAATAAATCTACCATACTTACTACTTTATTAAAATTGAAATTATTAAGTTACAGGGTAATAAACCTACCATATTTACTACTTTATTATAATAATAAAGTGGAAGGTTTACTAGATAAACTAAATAATTCCAAACTAATAATCCTTACTGCCTTTTTTAAAATACAGAGATCAGGTTGGACTGATTAGTTTTTACTACTTTTGTTCTACAATACTTTTTAATTTGAATTCTATTTACGGCCTTTTCAAGCGATTGTGAGAATATAAGCTTGATATAAGTGTGTGCGTAAGGTTCTGAATTTTAAACGAGTATTGAGCAAGTGACGTTGAACAAACTGACCATCTCAGATCTTAGATATTGTACCAAATATAACTTCTATTTCCCAACAATAATTTTAGTTAGTCACATACTTACCATTATTGTTTTTTTTTTTTTTTTTTTTTTGCCTTACGTCCTAGAACTGAAACAGACATGTGCGCAACGCAGCCCGAATCTCACTTTTAGAGAAGAAGTAAAAAGTTGAATTAATAGCTCTTGTATTTCATTGTGTAAGAATTCATACAGTTTTTTCATCACTATAGAGTGTGTTTTAAGGTTTGTAACGCTTCTTTTCCTCTTATATAGTAAACTGTATGCCCCTCCTTTCATGGACTTTACGTGGCAATCGTATGCACCTGACTCTAATGCTTCCGCAATTCGCAAACTCCATGT
>JAGDQP010042226.1:0-12673 GCA_022664845.1 Lepisma saccharinum | reverse complement strand
AAGTATCGAACTAAGAATTACCTTATTCTTAGACTGTCGTTCACACCGAGAAAAACATTAGATAATTGCACTAATATCTATATATCTGAAAACAAAAAATAGGAGTCAAATAATTTAGAAACAAACAAAATGTTACTTTCAGGAATGTTAAAGATGTGTAGTTTTGAAACTCCAATGTGAGCGAAGCATAGTAGTAAATGATGTCTTATCTAGAGAAATAATGACGTGAGTTTGGATTAACAAATCATAATGGAATATCTATCAAATATACTTATTTCAATAAGGTCTATGTTTAATGAATGCAACTTGGAGTAAATTTCTGAGCGTGTCTAATGTGGAACGTTTACTCCTTAAGAATGAAATTGATACGTTACAAGCCCGTCTTTCGAGTACTCTCTCAATTATAACTTTTGTTCAGATAGATGTTACCGGTACGACGTCGATTATGATTTGTTAATTCTACATTGATTACATTATTAGTGGTCTACATATGACATCATGTGTGATACTTCCACACTCATGTAGGATGTTTCTGGCTCCGAAAGCAGGTTTTTAATTTAAAAAAAAAATAAAGGAACATTTTTCCTAGTTATATGCGAACATTTCCATCCTAAAGTATGAACATTTACTTATAAGAAAAAGTCACCAAATGAGAGGCCTGGGCCTAATTAGAGATACCTCATTATTAGATAATCATGTGAGGATGTGTGGCAAGAACAACGAAGAATTACTACATGTAGTCACGTGATATGGTGTTGTTTCCAGCGAACCTGTGGAGAGTACATTTGTTGTTTGTGCCGCCTCCAGTTTTAATATCAGTTATAATTAAAGGAGAAATGTACTGAAAATTAAAAGTGTGAATGGAACGATTGCTTCCTTTATGTTTGGATGATATTACATAGAATAATTTACATTTAAATTTGCATATGATATGACTTTCCTATCAGCTGAGAGAACTATATCAATCTAAAGTATGCTGGTCACTTTCAGAAACACCGAACGTTTACCAATAAAAGATAGTATCTATAAATTACTATGTGAACGAAATATATAACAAGCATTGGAATTTCATGTATAAATTAGCTAAAGAACTCAAAGTGTTAAATTTATTAGATTATAAGTTTAAATATATGGTCCTGCTTGTGTAATTGCACATCGCTGTAAACATATTTTAAAGCGCCTAATAAATAAATTGGAGAAATGTTTATATTCCGAACCAATTTGTAAGCTAGATAGCCCTTTCGTTCATTATCTATCAACGTTAATTTCTATATTTTTCAAATTTTACCAAACTAAATTGATGAAGATACAAGTATCACTTTTTTGGAACTTCTTTGAAAATTGTTTAATTTGGTATTTAGGTTCTTTCTACGTTAAAACGCTATACCGTATACTTACTTAAACTTAAGTTGATTATGCATTTTATTTATTACCTCTTGGCATCGAAGGCTCAGGCTAGGATAGTGAAGGGGAAAGGATTCTGGAAGGAGTCGGCCAAGTCTTTGTTGAAGGGGCCAATTTGCCTGGTGTGATGATGTATTTTGTAAACATAATAAATAAATAAAAGAATAGAAGCGAAAGTATCCACAAATTCCCTTCTATCATTCATTTATAAACACTTATAAACACTATCTCTTATTTTGTTACTTTACCTTATATCTTTCTATATCAACCTATCTAGTCTAAGTAGATAGATATATATTTTTAAAAATCGAAGGGAGTTGCTGCACAAGTTTTTACTAACGAATACAGAATTTGTGTAATTTAATTGATCAAAATTACTGACAATTTCATTTATTGCAACCGAGTAAAGCATAATTTATTTCTGTAATGCATTGGCAAACTGTGTCGGATAATATTGTCCAAAATATTATAACATCCCAGAAGATATTTTAAAAGGAAGTTTTAAACAGACTTTTCGGACCTAATCCAAATTAAGCTGTAGGTTCATAACATAAAAATGTTATAATTGTATATACTTAGACTCTTTACAACGACTATACAAATGTATTACAGGTAATTGGAGGTCACTGCTCAACGCTTGTTAGAACGAAACATAGGATAGAACGAGATTTACCATCACCACCATCTCCGCCATCGGTACCTGCACCTGAAATGCCATCGCAAGCATCTGGGTCATCATCGCCAAGTGCTCCATCAACACCTGATATGCCGAACGCACCTAGTCCTCCATCACAATCATCTGGGTCATCAACGCCAGATATTCCATCAAAGCCAGATACTCCATCAACGCCTGATGTACCCGACACACCTAAACCACCGTCACAATCATCTGGGTCATCAGCCCCAGATATTCCGTCTACACCCGATATGCCTAGCCCACCTTCAATACCATCACAATTGTCTGGATTATCAAAATTTTCAGCGCCAGTAATGCCTTCAGCAGGACCAGATGCTTCATCACTTCCATTAGCATCTGGATTGCCAACTCAATTTTCAGATTCAGAAACTACTTCTTCTCCAGAGCAACCCTCATATCCCGATATTCCTTCATCATGGTACGGAGCAGGATATACACCACCACCACCTCCTCCACCCCCAACTCCACCATCAGTTCCAACCCCACCACCAGTGCCAACCCCACCACCAGTTCCAAATCCACCGCCAATAGAATCAGAAGAAGATGAGGACGAGGATGAGGATGATTGAAATTTACATTATAATCATTTGCATGGGAATTATATCATATAGAGTGTTACTATTTTTCTGTCTTGAATACATTATTTATATTCATTATATATTTTCCCAGATACTGCTCATTTTACACTATGTTCAATTTATCTGTGAAAATAGCTACGCATTGAAGGACAACAATAAATGATATACGTTATGTTAAATATTGTTTAATTTCACACTATAGAAATTAGTTCAGTGTTGGAAGAAACCTGTTTTTTTTTTTAAAAAACGAAAACGTATGTTTAAAACATGATTTGTTATTTTTAAACACGTTTTATAGACCGTAAAACAGTGTTAAAATGTTTAAGACATTTAAAACGTTTTAAGCATTTTCTTAAAAAAGTAAGAAATATAGGGGTTATGATATATACCCCATCTGCAGTAGCTTCATCAGCAAATTGAGATAGTGTGTCGGATAGCTTAACTGCCGATGATGTTGTTTGCTCTTTCTATAATAATGCCATTTTCGATAAATGTATACCACGAAAAAGATAAACACTCAAGTACTTTCTCTGTTTTTCAAATTACAAAATTATATTAAACTAAATAAGGAAAAGGCCTATTACCGTAGAAAATCGCAACTAGAAATTTTTTGATATGTTAGTTATCATTATAATAAATTTAAAGGTTTACGTACACTTTCTAAAAGAGAAATATCTACAGTCTATAGAACATATTTGCGTAATTGTGAACCTAACATTTTAACTGATCCCAAAAGATTTTTGACATGCATAAAAAATAAAAGACGGAAGACAGAATTCAATGTGCTAAATTACGCAAATAAGAGACGACAGCAATTGCCAATGCATTCATCAAACATTTACAGGTAGCCTATAATGTGTTAAAATATAATTTTGATACTTTAACTGAACACAATAGTTCTGAAATTTTAGGTAAATTACTTTTTCAGTACATTGAACTCAAGGACGTAGAAATAGCTATTTAAACCGGAACCCTCTGACATCTTTCGGAGCTAATAAAGTCCCATCCTATATTATCAAAGGCTGTTCTGATATTCTTAAATATACACTACAAGCAATTTACAATAAACCGCTAGTTACCTGTGAATTCCCTGTCAAATGGAAACTTGCCTACATCTGTCCCGTTCCTAAAAGTGGTGGCATGAGTAATGATCTTAAAAAAATATGGACCAATTGCTATAATATCTGCACCAGCCAAAGTATTCGAAATTATTATACATCAACGTATATATTCACAAGTTCTCTCAATTATTTCCTCCTTCCAACACGAATTGTTGCCAAATAAATCAACTGTAGTTAGCCTTGTTGAATCCACACATTTCTTAGCTATACAAATTGATAATAAGGGTCAAGTAGACGTAATTTACACAGACCTTTCGAAAGCATTTGATGTAATTAATCATGACATCCTACTTAGCAAGCTTGTAACATTCAACTTCTCAGAGAAACCTCGCCAGTTGATAGCTTCCTATTTGTGTCACCATAAACACCGTGTACATTAAAAATATATTATAACCGATGAATATGTTATTAATTATGGGGTGCCACAAGGAACGAACCTAGGACTTCTTTTGTTCTTGTCATATACGAGAAAAAAAACTATTTGAAATTCGAATACAGTGTTAATGATTCTTCACCAGTTCGAGTCGATTCTATTAATGATCTTGGTGTAACCATTAAATCTAATCTGTCATTCGACAGGCACATAAATCCCATTGTTTACGAAGATTAGAGGAACCTCAGGTTTGTAATGAGGTTAACTAACGATTTCTTGAATATCGATGTCTGAAAAACTTTATATACAGCGCATGTTAGGTCAAAGTTAGAATACGCTGCAATTATATGGGACCCTAATACACAGAAGAACTCACTGAATTTAAATTATACAGTTTGAATTTGTATGATTTTTGACATACAAAGAAACTGGAATATATTTTAAATTTGAAAAGTCTTAGACCTGGTAAATAAGTACAGGTTACAAACTCTTCGACACAGAAGAGTTAATTTTCTCCTAACATTTCTACACAAACTCTTGAACAGTAAATCCACTCAGTAAGCCGATTATCTGAAATAGGGCTCTATGTACCGCATAGATTAACTCGGGCGCGGAATGCTGTCTTCCACCTCTAGGCTCAAAGGACTAAAGCTTTAGACATATCGCCATTAGAAGAATGCACTCATTATAGAACTGTGTTCGTGAAGAATTTCCTGAGATTGGTACATTTAACATAAATATGAACGAATTCGGTTCTTATATAAAATAATGAATATTTTATGCAGACAATTTCACCACGCAACTCCAAATATATATATATATATTGCATCTATGTGTGTATCCAGAAAATGTCATATGTGTATGTTGAACACCACAATTAGGTTATTAACCTGTTGTGTTAGATCAATAAATAATATTTAACGTTTTAATCGCGCTCCCGGTCTATCCATAAGCACTTACTAAAAATTGTATGTTCTATTTTACCAAATTTGATGAAATTTGCTATTTATTAAAATTCAGTGACAAAGCTATTTATTATATACAAGGTAAAAAGTTATGCGCGGTTCAATGCGCACGACGCCGTGAACTGCGCATGGAAATGTTGTAGTGATCCACATATCCTCGACCAACGGCACGAATTGAGTTTTAGTTGTCAGTTCCACGCTCGACTGCCTTTAATTCCCAAAGTTCCTAGGAATGCCAAGAACACTATGGCGCTCAAATTTGATAAGAGCCTGAGTATATCTCAGAGCGTCAGCCATGGGAAAAGTGAAGGAAAATTATCGAGTGTTCTGGCAGGGATTTGAATTACACTTCTTGATATGTTATCTGGTTCGAGCAACAAGACCTGCCGTTTCCTTTTTACACAATCTACACTTGGCTTTTAAGGTTATTTTCAGAAAGATTAACTTTAATAAAGTGTGTCCGGATTAAATATTTTTACTTCCTGTGCAGCCCACTGATAATGAGTCTATAAACGAACAGCAAAGAAGCAGAGTACATAGCGTTGTAAAAAAGGTTTTATTTTCTGTGAAGCTTTTGAAAGTTCTTTTCGTTCATTATCGTGTGCCTTTAAAATGTCATTTTTTTTTGGAAAGCAAGATTGTAATGCTTTACGCGGCAAATAAACAATACAACCTGCAGAATTGGATTTAAGCTTTCACATATTCATCCCAATTTACTATTGCTTTGGTTTCCTGCCTTTGGATATGGCCTCGATACACATAATGGTTTCAAATTTCACTCACTACTTAAAGGGTTTTGCAAAATAGTAATTTATCGTAACTACCATACTGTCATTCCTCTATTTCCCATTTTTTCTTTGGAGGCGTACTCACAGAACGACGTGTTCCTTCAACTTGTGAAGGACTCAGGCCGTAGCCTTCTCTGTGGTTGGCATTAAGTTTCATGTATGAAAGGATTTCAAACACTATTACGTTGATACATGCCGAGTCCAAGCTATTGGAATTCTTTTTATTGTTCAAGAAACGAGCGTAACTGTTTATAAGCAATGCATGTCTCATTAACATGGTAAAATTTTCCTCCTTAATGTCTTACTGAAGAATGTAAGCAAATTCTTAGATAGCAGACAGTCTTTAATCTCCGGATGGTTTCTCTGAATTCAATGTATAACTTTATACGTATATCCCATTCTATACGAAGGAATTTATACTGATAATTCAATATTAGAATTCTCAGTATCGCATAAATTTCTATGGAGAGAGAATATTTTACTTAACTAACGTCCTCTATAAGTTATTCAAATAATAAATAAACGACATTAGGAATAATGAATGGGCATATATTTTATTAAATAATAACAAATCAATTTAGATAGTTTAAAAACTATATTGATGATATGCATTTCAATTATAGTACACAAGTGGAAGAATAGTTTACTGCCACGTAAGGTATATTTGACGAATAAAAATACAAAGTTATCTCATGTTCTAAAAAAATGTTTTTATTTAAGTGTTATTCAGGCAGTAAATGTACATTATCTGATTTCTAAATGTGTCGACATACAGAGGAGTTTGACGTCTCAGAAAATCTTCAATGATTTCATTTTTTCAACATTGTTTCAACATTTAATTGTTTTTCAGTTTGAGTCTGTGCCATTGTATGTGACATCAGTAAATGGGGCTTCAACTTTAATAGATTTATTCTCTCCGGACTGTTCCGAATTTGCTTCTTGGGTCACCTGTAAATATAAAAGTTAGCAGCTTATTTAAACTAAAATGGGATTATTTACGAAGATTAATTAATGTCTAGATTAAATACACAATACAAAGCAGTTTTCTGTAAAACAATGATAAAATAAATATATGTAGGGTAATAATAAGTGTCTGTGTTAGACAAGAGGGTTAAGTTAATTTATTTTATTTGACAAAATAAACTTTATACTGTTCTTCGAAATTTTCATATTACACAATGCTGAATCACTTATCTCCTGAAGCATCGGTTTTTATTTTAATAAAATTAACGAATGTCAAGGAATAGCAACTCAATTTGGAATTGTTTTCTAATCAACTTCTAGCTCCATATCTTTATTGATACATCCCATATATATATATATATATATATATATATATATAGATAGATAGATAGATAGATAGATAGATAGATAGATAGATAGATAGATCTACTGAAATTGCGACGACCGAAGTAGCTGTACGTATGTCTTGACTTCGAATGCCGCTTTTAGATGAAGGTAGCTGATAAAGTCTCAGTTGCCTAATTTTATTTTTATAAAGACCATTACGAAATCGCTGTTTAAACCTTTATCAGGAGCTTCATATTATCATATGATACTCTATTTAGTAATACTAATACATATTATTTAAGTTCACGTATCCCTGGAAGCCGTTTTTGTTGGCAAAGCCCGTTGCAGTTTTTTAGTTAAAATTATAAAACATTAAGAATTCTCGGTCGTGGTATCCTGACAGCATCAAGATTACTCTAACTCAATTTTATTCGCCCCAGCCTCGTGGAAGTGCTAAATTACCGTTGAAAGAATACAGCGAGCTACTCATTAATTGAGATAATTAATTAGCACAGCCATATTTCATTAATAAAGTTTTAAAATATAAAAGGTTAATGTGCCCAAGAGTAAAATTACAGCCAAAGTCAAATATATTTGGATTTGTGATAATGGGTAAGCTTTAGTGAGTGAATTGTAATTAAAGTCCTAAACAAGTTGTTGAGCTTCTGAATACGCGGCCTACAGATTTTGTAAAACTTGATCCGGACCACTCACTTCAACAGAGCCTGGATTTGAACACGTGATCACGCGCACGAAATGCAGGTCTCTTGTAGATAATGCAATGACATATTATAACGAAACCAACTATAACACATTTCAACTATTTAGATTTTAAATAGGTGTTCTTTTAAAAGCTTAATTTCATCTTTCTGCTAATGAGATACACTCTGTGCATTTCATATCGGTGTCTCTCCCTAAAATTGCAATTTATAGAAATGTATACATACTTACCACAAACAGAATGAAAAATGTGATGTAAAGTAGGAATGTAAGATACATCATTTCCAGATATTTGTTAGGTTGTTTAAATCTGCAAATAATGGGATACCTGTATTAAAAAACTTAATTTCCAAACCAAATCATTTTGGAAACATTTTCGTAGAAAACTATACTATAAATACAAGGAAGAAAATAATATTGTTATATTTTTACCAAATATGCTTAAGCGAAATGAACGTATGAGTAATGGGAAAAGTAATACGTAATTCCAGATGTAGGTACATTTGGGTAAAATGACCATACCAAACCTTCCTCTTTGTTTAGAAGATCAAGTAAGGAAACACAAGGGCGACTCCTAGTAGGGGTAAACTTAATCAAAGATGCATAATTAATAGAGAATTCCTTCCCATCCTTAATTCAGTACATACATATTTTTTTTGTCATTTCAATTTTAAAGTTTTCCATAACGAAAACAGTGGTAACTATTCCATGGCCATGGCATAGGTGGATAAGTATATTGAAGTGCCCCAGATAAATCTTGGGACGACAAATGAGTGGTATGTAGGTACATTAATCACTCAAGTTTCAGAACTCAACTATGATTGGTTCTTGAGTAATGACGAAAAATATGAACATATTTTTTTTTCTCTCAAGATTGGCTGGATAGATTTTTTTCAAACTTCAATAGATGTATAGGTATATATAAGGACTTCCTGTGAAAAAAATAACATCATCTCCCACCATACCCCACCCCACCCCACCCAAAATATTCGATTCAATATTTTGAGCCTCTTTTGACCTATGTAGGTCTTCGAGCACAATTATGAGAAAATAGTATTTAGATGTCTCGTTAACCCTAGAATAACATATAAATTTTCAAACATTTTTTCTCGGGTGCGACATGGTCAAAATTTACCAAAATCAACTGTACATCCTTTAGGCCTAAAATGGGGCAATTTCAAACATAACAACTATTAATTTACTAGACTGGCCTATATAAAAATAAAATAAAATAAAATAAAATAATAACGACTATTGATTTAACGGATTCTTCGAGTTTGGCTCAGAATGAAACTGTTGATATTCATCAATTTATTTATAAATTTGTACTCTTGTCTCCTTAAACAAACAAAAAAAAAACACGAAACAATGAATCATGGTTATTGTATACATTTGGACTTTCATCTTTGCACAGTGTTTGCATTGAACATTTAATTTGTTACCATTAATTCGTAAGCCCTACTTGCTAGAATTTTGCGGACCCTACGCATTTAAAGATAAATGTACATATCATTCGTCAATGCTATGCTCACATATTTGGGTAGGAATTAGCGTTAAATAGATTAATGCAATGAAACTAGACTCAGATCACCCGACAACCGAACCTGAAGTATACCTATGTTAAAAGATTACCTGATGCATTTGTGGGGATGGTAATAAGTATAATTATCTATTACAGGAACAAAATATGCCAATAGATGGCATCACGATATACTAAAGAACACAAGGAATTTGTAATTATGTATAGTAAATAATATTTAACAGTTAACGTATTGTATGCATAATATATGAATTAATATAACATAAAAAAACTAATGTCATTATTATTAAAAACAACTATTCATAAGGGGAGCAGAACTCGTAAGCCTCTGGATACTAAATGCACGTACTAGACAACTCTGCTACGAAGACAGACAACCAGCGCTGCAATGAAATCAATAAAAACACTATATTTCCTATAATAACAATACCAAAATGAAAATAACGCTATAGTGAGCGATTTGTCGCGAAAAAAATAATGTCAGCGAATAAATCACATGACTATATAAGCTACTCAAAATCACATTCCTTCCGTAATCTTCACCGCATTTTGCTACCTGCTAGTTCACTTGCAGTCGCTACGTATTCTTTTGTCTTTGTTCGAACTTGGAGCTTGACGGTAGCTTATTTGTATTTGCTCATTAGATTTTCACTCCTAGAAAAGCCCGTTATTCAAGAATCTGTCTTCCTATTACTTGCTAAGTTGTTTTGTGCTTTTGTAAACAGTGAGCGAACGTAGGAGTTAATATTTTCAGTGTTTGTATTTGTTGGGTGAATTGTGTTGACTGCTGATGTGATAATCCAATTGGGTAAGATGGAGTTTAAAACGAATTACTCAAAATGCAATAAATACATCAGAAAATCCTCTGGTACACCTAAACATCTTGCATCAGCAGCAGACGTAGCAGAATTGTATTCAGTTTTTCATGAACAAATCGTCGTTGGATACATTATTTGTGCTAGCTGTCGCGTTTTGAAGTATAAAAATCGCAGATTACATACAATCTCCCAGGTGGGTGAATTAATTTCTCTCTCATCTTGTTCTCAATCAAACATTGACGATCCATCTTTTGAAGTGAATCTCTCAGTTTCTAAAGACGTCGAAATCGAAGTGGAAAGAACCATCTCTACTCATAGGCATTGCCGCATTTGTGATGTTGATAATTTTCCTCTCATAGTGGTTCCTCAAGTAGCATGTATGCAATGCCTCACCACAAGACGCATTTATATTCCCAATGGCAATCGATGCTGCCCGAAGCACATCATACATCAGCGGTTTTACGAAGAAGATCTATTTAAGATAGAAGTGTATTCGAATTGGAGCACAATCCAACTATTTGAATGGAGCTACATCATACAGAAATTATTTGCGGAATGCGATAAACCATTATTAGGTCCTATACGAAACTTTCAGATTTCAGGGGAGAAACTCCGTGTTTTTACTGTTTTAAGCTGGGAAAATATTATGGAGATCCAAGAACAGCTGATGTCAATGCGTGATTCAGATAAACAAACCGTAGTACAAGCACGGATAGTGTTTTTGTTCAAACTGAGGACTGGTAATTCTAATAAACTTATGTCCTCAATTTTAGGACTAAAAGACGAGCAGTGCCCCATTGTACGCATCAAGTAGTTTCTTCCTTTGAAAAATATATTTTACCTGTCTATTTTGGCTACTCAGCGCTTACAAGGGATGAATTTATTTCACGTCATGCCTCACTAATTGTCAAAACGCTGTATGGAGATGCTGCAGACAAATTAATTATTATATGTGATGGGACATATGCGCATCATCAGAAATGTAAAAACATTGAGTATCAAAAAAAATTAACTCGGTTAAAAAAAAAAAACTCTCTGTAACTCTTCACCATTTGTGGAACTAATGGGTACATCATCAACATGGCGGGGCATACTATGCGAAACAAAATGACGTAACAATAATGCGCAATATTATTGATGAAGGTGGTCTCTCTTAACTGCGTCAAGCTGGAGACATCTTTGTTGTGGACCGAAGAATCAGAGACGTGAACAACTTACGTTAATGAAAGGTTATGAACTTCTTATGCCTGCGCTCAAAGGCAAAAAATCACAATTGCCAACTGAAGAAGCAAATGAAAGTAGGTTTGTAACAAAAATTATTTGGGCGGCTGAAGCTACACATGGCGTGCTGAAAGAAACAATATCGTATTTTAGATGAAATATTTGACAATAGTATGATAGCTAGTAAAGGCCAGTATTATAAAATTACTAGTTTTCAACATAATAGGTTCTTTAAACGTTAGACACCAGATGTTGATCACTCAGCAATCACCGCAATCATGAAATCTAAGAAGAATTCAGAAATCGAAAACACCCTCCACCAGCCTTTGTTGAACAGAAGAAATTGCGAACAAGAAAACTCCCTTTTACATCAATTTCTTCACAGGATATGAAGGATTTTCCTGGGATGACCGAAAAGAATTTTAAACGATTGTTCTGTGGATCATTCGAATTTCAAAAGGCATGCTATTTGGCTGAAATGTTGGATAAAGTGGTAATATTATAGGTAACAGTACCTTAAAGACAACGACAATATATTGAAAACATCAGTGCCGTCAAGATATACGCAAAGCAAAACATAGAAATGCCTTATCGAATACATACCAAACACTAAAGGTTACATATACACAGTCCGACAGTTAAGTAATGAGACTGATTTTATTCTGACGAAACAAACAAAAGTAATTGAATAATACCTATTTATTATTCGAAGTATATCCCTCCTGCATCAATACAACGAGTGGCACGATCACACAAGGAGTGGAATGACTTCTGCAACTCGGTTTGTGGTATGGACCGTAATGCCGCTGTCAGCTGCTTGGATGTCTTCAACTCTGTCGAAAAGTCGTCCTTTCAATGGCAACTTCAGCTTAGGGAACAGGAAATAGTCACAGGGGGACATATCTGGTGAGTATGGGGGATGATTCAGCACACACACTTGTTTTGTGGCCAAATATTCCGCAACAAGTACTACTCGGTGAGCTGGAGCGTTGTTATGGAGAAAGAACCAGCTACCTGGGGTTGAGTATTCAGGCTGAACACGACGTATTCTCTTCAACAAACGCTCCAAACACCTAAATAAAACTGAGCATTAACTGTGTGACCTTCTGGAACAAATTCATGATGAATGATACCCTTACTGTCGTAGAAACAAATGAG
>JAGDQP010042225.1:0-16613 GCA_022664845.1 Lepisma saccharinum | reverse complement strand
AATTCCCACAAGTTTTGAGAACAAGACATACATCTTCCCCTTTACATGAACCTTATAAGATTGGCAGTAATTCATGAACTTCAGTAGCTGACAGTTCGACTTCAGTCAAGATACTGTTAGTGTAACAGGATGTTAAAGAGAGATGCGATTCTACTAACAAACGCACAGGCTTCGGTCACTTGTTAGCATTTTAGCCTGGCAAGCATGTTTTTTATAAAATAGGCTGGCAACACTGACAAATGCAGTGCTTAGGTTCAGGAAAGTCCACAGCAGTTCTGTCCAATAATGTTTACGTTAAGTTTGGCGCATCTAGGTGTAGCTGAATGGTAGCAATTTGAACAACTAATTTTTAAGATATTTTTCGAAAACGGGCTGGCAACACTAAACTACTGCACCTATCAGGACGGTTCCAGGTGACCTGAGCTAGTTTAGTCAAGACCTTTCGAACGACACCTCAAGCATCTCTCTACACCTTATAGTTCCTGAGATTTAATTTCTGAACACGGACAGAATGAGCGGGATTATAGGTCCCTTTAGCTCCTCTATCAAGGGACCTAAAATCAAGACAAAGTGATCGTGAAACTATGCGAGAAGGAAATTTAATGATGAGTCAAAAATGCTTTAGTTTAAGCAAAAATTAATCTTGAAAAATTAACAACATATTTAGATTAAAATTAGACTGTTTAAAATGTGTAAAATTCCGTTTGAGTTGCTGATTTTATACCCTCTACATCTCAATTTTTTCGAAACTAAAGTGATCCTTTGTACTACATACATTTTCTTAAAATGGCTACTTCAAAAGGTGTGTACACTAGAGGACAAAGAAAATGGACTCCTTATGTGTTTACAATTTTCTGCCGCCTCTGTTTCAAAGCATGGAGATCTTTACAGGGTTATTTCATGGCTTTCACTTAGTGCTTTCAATCTGTCGTGGTATTTGTTGCTCTTAGTAGTTCTTGCTCTTCGCAAGGTTTCAAACTGAAATTATTCAGAGGATGGCCCATCCTTCTTGACTACGAATGTATGTGTAAAGTTCTAAATACGACTATTGTTTACGATAGCTTTAACATTAAAATAAATTGTCACTTCTAACTTTCATAGTTCAAGCAGAACTTTTGTTTTTCACGAAAATAAATAAATAAACACTCCATGACTGAATTTTCAATTAGAATTTAACTAATGAGGGTAAGCAGTTTAAGCTGAGGCCTCTTATGAGCAATTATTAAAAACTAAAAATTCATGATCTCATGCTTCTTTTTACTTATATTCTTGGGAAATTCCCGCCCCGAAAATACATATACATTCTGAAAATTTATACTTAATATTTTTTCCTTCTTCAGTTAATAGGGTGAACTACCCAGTAATAGCCACGTTTTCAGTATTTTCAAGACAGTGATATATTCAGAACGTTAATAAATTATTATGCTAAGAGTCGGTAATGAGCAGTACTCAACTAACTCATATCTCTAAAAATAATTAGCTGATTTTCAAGAATACAAACGTGTAAAATACATGTATGTAGAATTCGAATACATTCACAAAAAATATATAATTAATGAACTTGCATAATAATTAGTTTCTTGAGGTAAAATGGTTCTTCCTACTTTGCATGAAAAGCTTAATCATGCAATTAACGTAAGTACTGTATAACAGGAAATAAAATAGTTGTAATAGTAGACAATAACTAAACACACTTATGAATACTTTGAGATTGGACATGCTATGGAATTCCGCTTCGAACACACGTCTCATTTGATAATAAATGCTAATAATGTAATTGAGAACAAGATTAATTTCCCTTGCTTTTACATCAGACGTTCTTCTGTATCTGGGCATTTAAAAACACTTGCAAGCTACAGCCTCCTGACGCAGATGTATAAGTAGTACTGTGATGTACGGCGATGGGTGCTCACAAGGAAGGGTCACGGTTCTCAAACACACAAATCTTATTCACACCTAATACATCGCAAGCAACATAACGAGATATGTATATTACCAAAATTTAAGGTGCCATGGTCCAGGGGGAGGGGAGCTAGGGGCTCCGGAACTTCGAATGTCACAAAAAATGTATATGAAGGCAGTAGTGAGGTTTTAATGGAATATCTTAAAAACGGGAAAAGTAATCAAAATAAAACTTTCACAACAGATAATTGACCACAAGTAGTAACAAAAACCATAAGCAGTGTTGCCATCTAGGAGGCAGTGCAACAAATGCAGAACAAAGTTACATTCTTTAAATAGCATATACCAATTAATGCACACAGAAAAAGTACTGGCAATAGAAAAGAAAATAGTACAAGTTGTTTGCACAGTGTTGCAAACTATGGAATATATATCACACCAACACGAAGATTGCAACACTACGGTACCAGCGTTCACAATGTTATTTTGTTTGTTACTAGTGCCATTTACATATACCTTACTTGATACGTGGTTCCATTCAGTGGTGACAATGCTTTCACTATTCCCCAACCCTCGGTAGTATACGTGCTGATAAGCGTTTTTACTGTTATTCCAGATACCAGCATATTGGCCTGTCTCTCCACATATATTTTCTAACCCGACAACTTTCAGCTCATTTATCTTCCATAGTTTGCAACACTGTTCAACCAACTTGTACTATTTTCCTTTCAATTGCCAGTGCCTTCCCACTGTGCATTAATTGGTATATAAAGCTATTTAAAAAACTGCAACTTTGTTCTGCGTTGGCAACACTGTTTATGGTTTTTGTTACTACTTGTGGTCAGTTATATGTTGTGCAAGTGTTATTTTGATTACTTTTCTCGTTTTCAAGATATTCCATTAAAACCTCACTACTGCCTTTATATACATTTTTGTGACATTCGAAGTTCCGTAGCCCCTATCACAGAGCCCCTAGCTCCCCTCTCCTTGGACCATGGCACCTTAAATTTTGGTAATCTGCATATCTCGTTATGTTTCTTGTGATGTATTAAGTGTGAATAGGATTTGTGTATTTGAGAACCGTGACCCTTCCTTTTAGATTGGAGGCAACCAAAGTATAAATTGGAGGCTTTGCTTCTTGATAAAATGTGTTATATCTAATTTTGAACTACCCTGCTCGTACCAAAGGTGTCCATTTTGGCCTGACCTCCACTCTAGCTCCCCTCCAGCTCTGATCTGGCCCTCCACCTCCACTCCAGCTCTGATCTCATCTGGCCCTCCACCTCCACTCCAGCTCTGATCTCATCTGGCCCTCCACCTCCACTCCACCCTCTAGCATGGAGATAGCCCTCCACTCCACATCACCCTCTAGGTTGGAGGGTGAGGGGGAACTGATGTTGAGGGGTGACCTTCGGAAGTTCAACCTCCGGAGCATGGACGCCGCCAGAAAATTTTCCAGGGTGGGGCAGGTGGGGCCATAAGGATTGCTCTGAATAATGTTCCAGTTTCCGGAACGAAACCTTAATACGTTTCGCAAGGAAATTTTTACTTATTGTGTGAGTGAAGTCCTGACGTGTGACACGCTAAAACTTTGCAATTGTAAATTTCCTAAGTTTCTTGTTGGCTTCACTGCGCAGGTTCTAATTCTAGCAGACCAATGAGTAAGCCCTTGTTGCTACAATATTTGTTGATTTTGATTGGAGGTGTTATTGACACTCTGGGTAGACCCCCCCCCCCGGTCACCTCTCTGAAGGTAACAATGGATGTATGTTATCAAGCATCTTACTTGGCAAATAACTGGAATGTCGTTTTAGTTTGCTATACTGAAATATTTTTAAAAAATCGATTATTTAAGGCCTTTTGGCATCTTTGGCGTCATACACCTATGCAATTACGGGCACTAATTTCTCAGCTAAAATAAAAAAATGTCAAAATCTAGGATAGTTCATTTGATACACATTCACACGAAGGCCACTGAACTATTTTATTTCACTATGTAGTAGTGAAACAAGTCCTCCTCCTGCGTGGAGTTCGCCCCAGTGTGCGAATTAAACTTTTTCGCCACGGGGGGGGGGGGGGGGGAATAAAACATAACGCACGGATTTCAATGGGATGACGATGCTGTTAATAAATTGAAACAAATTGAGGTAACTGTCCTCCATGGAAATCATCTTGCCGAGATAGTAGGCGTGAAGAAGTACTTTTATGTCACCTACGTATAGGACACAGTCACCTGACACACAGATATCTCTTGCGACGTTTGGATCCACCACATTGTAATAATTGCAATGTAGTTTTAAGTATTCGTCACGTTCTCTTAGATTGTGCAGGATATAATAATCTCAGACAACGTTATAACATCCCCAATGACATGGCGTCATTTTTAGGGGACGAACCAGGTATATTGCGGAGAGTTTTTATGCATATTCGAGAGACAGGTCTATCTTCGTCTATTTGAGATGATAATGCCTTTAGTTGTTAATTTTTATGTAGTATTATTATTTTATTTTGTGAAGGCCCATTTACAGCCTCCACGTTTTAAAACTCTTTATGCTAAAAACTCTAAACATCTTTAGTTTTTATTAATCGTCATACTGGCCATTTACACTAGTATATTATGTTTCTAAAGACCTTTTACATCTTCAGTTTTCATATTCTTTTAATTAACAGCTAAGCATTGATGTGAAAAAAGATAAGGGGCTTCCCTCGTATTGGGACGGGCGTAAGCCATAGTGCTGTTACCGCCCATAAAATTCATTTTATCTTAACCCCAGAACGCGAGAGAATGCCGAACACACAACCTGATCCGCATTACTTTTAATAAGTCAGATGAATTAATAAAGTTCTCAAAGAAACTCTAGCTAGGATTTTTTTTTTTTTTAACGAAACAAAATAATTACTTGCGAGATGACACGTTGCTCTAGATCTAAGAACATTGGCAGAGTTTCAAAGTCATTTGACATTACCCCAACTCACCCTTTGAGTATTGTGTCACATACTGTAATTCATCATTTCAAAATTTCCATTGCGTATTTACTGCATACTATTTATTCTGTCTCTGACGTAGCAGTTGGTGTTTTCAAATGAGAATCATTTTCAGTTACAGAAAATCACATAGAACTATTAGAGCTACGTGACTGGACATGTTCAAATAGCTCCTTGAGATTAAGGCTCTCCCCCGCATTTTCTGTTTCTAAAAATTATGGTAAAACTAATAGCAATATTGTAATTTTGACAAGCAAGCACAATAGTGTTTATGGGGAACTCGATGACATGAACTTGTGAGATGTTCGACTACTAGCACTCAAAACACAAGTTAAACGTTTCAGTTGCTTCATGCAAACACTTTTAAGCATTTTGAAATACACCAACGAATTCTTTTAATTGTTGTCAGTTCTGAGCCATCGTAAATATGGCAGCAATTAGAGAAACTCGATGGTATGTTTCAAAATGATTGGAAATTTAGAATGAAAAATGTATGTACGATGAAAATACATCATCTAGATTTGGAACTTGATTAATCTGTTTGATTGCTGGTCAATGGTATATTGTCTCCAGCAAAATATCAATAGTTTCATGCATTCAGATAATAAATTACTCAGGTCAACGTAGTTGAATAAAATAATAGTCGTAATAACTTTCTTAATAGTCTCCAGGAGGAGAACAAAGGAGCAGGATGGATTCTGGTAAGTTAACATATTCCGTAAGGCGATGAAGAATATATTACACGAACGAAAAGCAAGTTGCGGAAGTTGTTGGAACAACCAGTGGAATAACAAACTTTTTTTTTTTTTTTTTACGCCTTTCATGCTTGGGTGCTTCCAGTCGATCTGCTTGCTGGCAAGAGTTCTTTCTTGTTTGTTGGAACACGCCATCAGGAAGTCAGTCAAGTCATTTTTACTGTCCAGCAACGAGAATGAAATGCTGGAGGGGAGTTATATAAAGGGAGTTAAGTTGTTTGCAAGGGAGTGAGGTACATCGAATGGACGGACGTCTTGCATGAAGAGAAATAAAGATGTGTGGTTGAAAAGACAATGAACAACAAAGAAATTACCTAACACCGAAGAGTGTTTTTTTCCCTGTAACTTATACCTTTTGTTTAACCTGAAACAGATGAAGCCGGAAGTTTGTTCGAATCATTTTTTTAAAATTTATTTATCATTGTTCCATAGGTCATCATTACACAGACTGCTGGGGTTGCTGCACCTTGAACTTGGAAGAAAAAAAAAAAAATAGCAATTGAAAACTATTTTTTTCAGTGGTACAATGTTTATTGTTGTTAGGGTGGTACCATGTGAAGTGTGTGGAGTGGAAGGAAAAAGAAAGATGCCAGTGGCGGATTTCAGGTTGGTAGAACAAGGGAAAAAATAGCAGACGCCAAATTCACCAAGAACTGCATTATTTTAATGATAACCCAGAGGAAATTCTGCAATTTCTATAACTATCGTTTTTATTATATGTTACTGGATGTGCTAATGTGCATCATTTTTACAACCGTAAACACGTCTTTGTCCTGATTCACGGCCTTGGAAATTCGTGTAATAGCAACAATTTGTTGGAATGTAGACTTTTTTTTTTTTTTTTTTTTCATATGCGCTTCACGTAAAAGTTCTACCTTTCTGCCCTATATTATTTAAGGTTGATCACTTTCTGGTTCATCTCAAAAGCTATAGCTAATAATACTTCAGTTGGATTTCATTCGGTTGCAATCGAGAACACGTAAAATCTAAATCATATTATTCAGGTACCGGTACTTGTAAAGTCCTGGTTTCAACTTTCAAGTTAACGCGTTTAAATTCAGTGGCAATTTTGATGTGGATTGCTTTGAGACCCATACTTAAAATAACTGCTAGGATAATTTTTGTATTTTACCAAGATCTTCTAAGATGTTCAGAATTTGAAATATTTTTGTTCTTTTATCTCGTCTTTTTAGAATTATCATCATTTTAGCAATTTCAATTGTGTTCTGAATTTAGTCTTTCTTTTCCGTTGAAGTGTGCAACCACGTACCTAAAAGTTTGCAGTAACAACTAGTTTAAAAGCTAGTCTTTAATGAATAATATATCTGCATTATTTGCCCACAAGATTGAACTAGGAGCTATCGCGTTGAAAGCAATAAACCAGGCAATAAACATTTAAATTGGAGGTTCTGAGTAGGGGCGCCGTGGCGGCGTGGGGGGGGGGGGGGTACAATGTACCCACCCAGAAGGATCGAGAGGGTACAACCCTATTATTTGTAACCCCCGCAAAAAAAATCTAAAACCTGTTCTATCTATTCTGTTACTTCGTTATTTCTATCCCTGAAAAATAAAAGAAAATAAATATTTGAACATTCGTTAATAATTAATTTAAGTGACCCCAACAATACTATTCTTGAAAATTATAAAAATTTAAATTATAATGAAATTGGTATTAAAAATTATTTTTCAATTTTTCTAAAGGATCCAGTTGTTGGCATTAATTTTCATTGGTCGGAATATTTTATTTGTTATTAGCCGACTGTGCAGACAAGTGCCAGGAAAGGTAAACATTTATTTTTATTATTTTCTGCTGGCGAATGATTGTTTAAACTTTTTTCTTTTGTGAGTGTGAGACGGGGAGGGGGAGGCTCACCAAAATTCTGGTTTCTTCTTTTTCTAGTTTCTGAGCGCATTGTTTAGTAGCTACCTCTCGATCAATCAGAACCGACAGAAGTTTTTTTTTTTAATATGATCAGAATAAAATACGGTGGCATGGTAAGTGCTTTTGCTTTGCTTTTCGACTAGCTTATTTGTTCTCACTCTATACCGGCAACCAACTACTGTACTAACACAAACATTGTTCTAAATTACGCCACTAGGGTACCTGGAATTCTACAGCGTAGTGACAAATAGGCAATTCGTGACGGACTAAAAATATTAGTAGGTTCCATCCAGGAATTTTTTTTGTTTCTGTTGGTGTACTTATGTAACATATTTTGAGAAGTAAAGTAATGAAGCGACAACTAACGTTGTTTGATGTGTTAGAAACTAAACGAAGGAAGGATGAAGATTCTACTTCGAAAAAAAAAACAAAAAAAAAAACAAAGGCCCAGACTGGAGATGCAGGTCAAAGCGACATTTTTTTCCGTGGAGACGAAGAAGTCAAGTAAGTACTCAATTACTCAATACAATTACTTAAAAGTATTTTCAAATTACATAATTACATACATTTCCCCTTTTTGCATTAAATATACGTATGTGCAAAAGAAAAATAATAAAGGTGTTGATATGAAATAAGATACACACTGGGAACGAGATTAAAAGCATTCTTCAATTCAGTTTCTTCCCTTTAAAACAAAGTATTCCACAGTAGACATCTGTATACATAAGGACAATGCTCTTTTGTTTTTCTTTTATTCTCTTTATTGTTGTCCAAGCGGATAAAAAAAAGACTACTTTTCTGCACCTACCAAAACGTGGGTCTCCAGCACGACGCAAAAATAAAGAAAAAACAAGACTATAAACACATACACAAACAAAACATATTGTTATTACAAGTCCCCAGGCAAATTACAATACATTTATTACTCAAACAGAATCTAAGTCTGTACCCCCGAAACGAAAATCGTTCCTGCGCCGCTGGTTCTGAGATACGTGATTTTACACGATACGCGACACTATTTGAAATGAAAATTGTAATAGAGCTTATCAATGGGGAACTAAAGTCTTACGTCAGATCCGGTAGGTCGCCATAGTAACCCACCATGTTACAGCCTAAACAACCTGGTGTTCAGCAGTGAATTTGTGGTGTTCCTTCGATATTCAACAACTCGTTGGTTTTGTGCTTTGTGCCAAATTGTCATCATTACAATGAAAGAGACACGTGTTGATTTTTTTTTGTTTCCAAAGGACAAACTAGAAAAGCAAGTGGAAGGAGCTAATTACGTAAGTAAACAACTTTCAGATAATTCATGGAGATTGCAGAGTTCTTGATTTAAAAAAGTGTTAACTATATCTAAGAAGATTAAACTGAAGTTCCTAATTCGGGTAAGGACACACACTCAAAAAGATAAATACAAGTGCATAGCGAAACCCTTGTACCGTATGTACAGCTGCATAAATTGATATTGTAGGTAAAGTATACAAGGTATAGCGTAAGTCAAGATTTCGAAAGGTAACAGCAGCTTTGTATGTGTTTCATAAAAACATAAATTACCGGAATAAAAATTAGCTACTCACCTCAGCTTATTATATTTACCGTTCATATGTCCTTTCTTGCACTTTCCCTCGTATGTGCATCAAATCTCGGTTATATGTAAGCAAAAGTACATATTTGGTCTCCACAGCATTTTCTACTCTTTCAATCAGTTTCTGCTCGTCAACGAAACAATCAACAGTTCGAAAAATATGAAAAGCAATGGCTTCCACTACTGATTTTCTACCTTTCTGCCATCAAACTTACTGCTTGTTTAGACTTGGCCTCTGCCGTTGTTATGGAAACCAATCGGATATGGAGTCAAGACTTTAGTCCCCCATTAAGAAGTGAAATAGGTTTTAATCTTGAAATGAAAGTGTATATAATAGGAGTGCGTGCGTTTTGCTACTTTACCGAATATCGTGCGCTTTGCAACCCCTCGAAAATGAATCGTGCGTTTTACGACCCCCTCGGCGATGTTTTAAACACTTAAGTTCATTAACGATATTACGTCTTAACTCTGTATTCCGCAACTTCGATCTGTCTCTTTGGAAATCTGAAGTGATAGTTTCCCAGAATCAGCTTTCAAAAATATCCGGAAGGAAGCAATAGTATCTAGAATTTCCAAATGCAGTATACACATGAAGAACGAGCAATAAACGCAGAAAACACTAAATAAGGAGGTAAAATCACGGAGGGAATTAAACACAAGAAAATCTAGCCTAACTAACCTGCCTTCGCTCGCCTCCGCTCTCTCGGCATTAATTCTTATCTGTGCATGATATTCACGTGGTTTTATATTACAATATGTACGAAGTTGGTTTACCACAACTATGTAAAAGATAAAGACAAAATGAATATTACGGGCGGTAACAGCACTATATCACACCTATGTATCAGTTTACCCCATAAGTAATATCGTATTTTGCACCATGAGGAAAAGAACGATAGCTTACCTGGAACACTACCGTTAGGAAAATAGTCTCCATCGGACTCCACAGCACTCGGCCACCTGTCAAGTGTCAACCAGTTGTTGAATTTCCCGCTGAAAGAAATCACCGGTTTTGGAGGCAAATAACTGGGTCACTGTTCGTCGCACATCATCCTCATTTTGGAGTTTTCACGGAAAGGTGGTTTTGCAGGCTTCGAAAAAGACAGTAGTAGTCTGTTGGTGGAGGAGTATCCAGTCACATTCCTCGATATTAGCACAAGTCTTTCTTGCCGTGTGTGGGCGTGCATTATCACCGTGGGTGAGCACACCATTGCGATTAACCAGAGCAGGTCGATTCTCCAACAATGCAGTCCGTGGACATTCAAGCTACTGACAGTAGACATCTTCATCTATGGTCTGGTTATGTGGCAAAGGCTGAAAATGGATTATCCCACGGATATTTCACCAAACAGTCAACCAACATCACGTGGTAGAAACCCTGTTTTGGCATAGTTCCTGCGCTCCCCCCCCCCCTTTAGGTACACCCTGCCGTTTGCGTGTAATGTTATGGTAGAGGATCACTTTTCATCCTCTGTCACCATTCTGTCCAGAAATGGCTCACATCTGCGATGGGTGAGAAGGGAACTGCAGATTTCTACTCGCTGCTGCTTCTGTTGAGGCGTTAACGCATGGGATATCCATTTTCCCAGTTTAGACACGTACTCAAGGCTCTGCAGATGATGAACGGTCGAATGGGTGACGGAGTTCGCTGGCCAGTTCTTCAACAGTTTGCATTGAATTTGACTCCAACCCTGATCGCAAGACATCATTGTCCAGCTGCACAGGTCTCCCTTCTCGTGACTTATCGGTGAGGCTGGTGTCCACAGTCTGAAACCTCTGGAACCATCTTTGGCACTTTCGCACATCCACAGCACCCTGACCATATACACGGCATTGTTGTTTCGTGCCGCTGCGCTGGATGGATGTCTCAGGTGAAATTCATACAGTATGACATGCCGTCTGTGGTCCTCCGACATTGCCATGATCAAACAAAGGCAACACTTCGAAAACACGGAGTAGGCGTTCTGCTTCTACATACTGCTGCACAATCAAGTGTCCTATATGACTCAACTATGGCTCTTTCCGTCTACTTCACCATTCGCTCGTCAGATGGCGTCATTGCAGCGGTCATCGCACATACATTACTTATGGGTTAACCCGGTATATGTGAAATCAAAAAAGGTAATGATTCAGTTGTTTCCCAAAATAAGCTGGGAATTGTCGTGGTACGTCTGACTGTGTATCAGGCTCAAATCTTGTCCAGCACGCTGGAGACTTTTCTTGCGGTATTCCCAACCCACCTCAATTCGTACCGTGGGTCGAGAATGTGTCACTACCCACATCCCCTAGGTGATATTCACTATACGTGGAAATCGCATAAGGTATACCTTTACCCAAAACGAATTAGCTTGCTTCTAAAATACTATTAGCTTTTTCCCAAACTGGAACTGGTAATCGAACTTAATTTGACCTGACCAGAATGTAACAAACTTCTTACATGTATTAAAAGATAAGAAAGTATATTGTAGTTACTAGTACTTACAGGTTCATAATTCGCATTTCAACATGGATCAGTATTCAGGGTCTCAAAACGCTAGGTCGCCTGTATTTCGGGCCGCAAAACGCATGCCACCTATAATAGTCATTTAAAACATTGTCTAGGTTAACTTCGGCAGTGTTTGATATGTTGCGCGAACTTTTTCCTTGCTCTCACAAGAGTGATAAGTGCAGAAAGAAAGTAAAGAAGAAAAACAGATGGACAGTGATAGGTTAACAAGTCGAAAACCATAACAGATGTGACAAGTAGGAGGAAAACGAAGATGTGTTAAAAAAAAATATTCCTGTCGGATATTATTGTACGCAAGTAGAATACGAAATTTAAGCTATAATAATGATTATGCATATTTGTCCGATTAAATTACCAGATGTATTTCGCAGGAAGTTCAGGTTATAAAAACTATCGAAATTCGAAATAGTCAATAGGCACGTAACCAGATTTCTTTGGAAGTTTTAAGAGGGAGTTCAAGATTGATCTGAACATATAATTACTCGAGAAAAATCAGTCTACTCGTAATTTCACATAGAAATCGAAATTTAGGAAAGGACTTCAGATCTCTCTGGCTCCTCCCTCTGAATACATCTCTGACTGTCAGTATCCAGATAATCTAATATTCTATTAATTGAATAATTCTTTACTCAGATATCTGACTATGTGAAAATTTTCATTATCCGTTTCACGACGTGACGACAGATGTTACTATTAAGGTTTCAGCAACAATAAATTTTCAAGCTAATTATAGTTTCCATGGATTAATTAAACTCATATTCACATATACCTTGACAACGGCTGAATCGATACAAAACAAATGTTGGCATGACAGTAGAGAGCATTTCTCAAGGTAGTAGTACTAGTTGGAGTTGTAGTAGTGATAGTAGAAAGGACGGCTAATGTTATTTTCTCGCTCCGCGCAAGTCTGTCATTGCAGTATTTCTCTATATTACCGTCATTACTTCACACCCACGTATTCGTTGACCATGTGATTGTCAACTCACGTTTAGTGTTCTACACGTATCATCATCTTGAATATGCTTCTTTCACAATATGATCCATGTTGCGAACGTTCTTCAGCTACACCATGGCTTTTAAGGTAAATTGAATTGAAAACTGCTTTATTTGAACGGGTGAGGTTTAGCCGCTGGCTGCTCTACCACCTAACTATTGTCAAAAATAATACAAATTCAAGAGTAATTTTAATTTTGGATACTTCTGGGGGCATGTAAGGACACCACGACGACTTGGACGCTACTAATTCAACTATATTCCATGTACAAACGGGGACAGTCAAAGAAAGAGAAAAGAAAGTCGATGTTAGGCACAATTTTAGAAGAAAACAAAATTAAACTTTCCACTGTTGGTAGCATCAGCAACAGAATGGTAGGATCATTCTGAGAAATGGTAATTAGTGGAGATTATTATTCCTCTGTCTTAACCTTTTTAAGTCGTGAGAGAGGCGGGAACGGAGGAATCGTGTTAACGAGGAAGGTAAGTACATTAAACAGAAGACGTCACATCTAATAAAGCACTGCCTTTAGCTGAAGGAATTAAAAGACGCCAAGCAGGAGGACGTTTTTCTCTAATCCCATTTCGAGATGTGATCAAGTTAAGTGCACTAAATATTCCTAAGAAGTAAATTGGAATGCATCTTTAAGGAGCTGGTGTTAAAAAGTCGATTTCTGCTTAATTGCCTCCTTGCTTTCTCTAGTTTTTAAAAACTTTTATGTTGATTAGATTCTTACCTTTCCTTGCATCGTGACTAAGACAGCTTTCAGGTGTAATAATTAGCCTGTCTAAACTGTTGAAATATAAGTAGTTCAAAGCTTGTACTTAAAATTTTCATTTAATACATAAAGGAAAAAGCAAGCAACGTGTTTAATGTCATATGTTTGCCGCTGAGGGCTATTGAACTGAGTGGTTCAGTGCCGACTTTACTAAAACCTGTAAGTCTAGTCCTTAGAAGCTCGGCAGCTCGCTTAGGACGTTAAGGGTTCTCCTCGCGCCAGGTCCCACATTTAACATTTTTCTAAATATTTAAAAAAAAAAAACTAAGAGAACTATCAAAAAATCTTATAACATAGCGCACTAGAACGTACAACTTACAAGATACAGTGGATCTTGTCCATTGATGAGTGATACGCTTTCAAAGATTATGATATCATTATTTAATTGAAGTCTCAGTACTAATCAGAATGCATGGAAGAGTAGGTGCGACCATGAAAGTAACTTCATCATAATATCAGAAATATCAGATGAAACGAATGACGAGCGAGTAATATTCAGTGGCATCAGAACATATTAAATTTTCCCACGTAGGTAAAAATGGTTCTCCCCCTTAAAGTTAATGTAATGCAACGACCTCCAACAAAAGATGGCATCACTACCTCCGTATATGTCTAATGAATTTTTATCGTTGCACGAAATTTCAATGTTGCTCCTATAAATTTAAGCCTAGAGAGTTCTAACTTTCAGGGAAGAAAGTTCATAACCAATTCAAGAGTCCGATCAACGCCGACTTTTTATTTTCGTATTTCTTCATTGTTGAAATAGCTTGATTGTTGTTGTGAATATCAAAACCTATAACAATGAAGCTCTTTCAACAATAAAGAAAAAAATAGAATTAAAAATCGACATTGATCGAACTCTTGAATTGGTTATGAACTTTCTTTCCTAGGCTTGAATTTGTAGGAACAACATTGAAACTTTGTGCAACGATAAAAATACATTAGACATATACGGAGGTAGTGCTGCCATCTTTTGTTGGAGATCGTTGTTTTACATTAACCTTAAGCAAAACTCGTGTTATAACTTTTCAAGTGTCTATTAATAGTACACTGTCCATTACTGGTACGTTTACCTTACAGGGTGTTGCGAAACAACAACAACAAAACCACCTCAAGATTCCTGACATGAAAACAGAGCGGGGTGGGGTGCGAGTATGGACCAACGGGGGTGCATAATGCTTCTTTTCGGCGCTATAACCTCGGGCGAAAACAAACTCCAGAGCTTGGTATTTCACAGTATAACTGAAGCGGTCTGGTAACTTTACTTCAAACCTGCTCTATCCAAAAATAAATATTCCAAAAGTATACAATGGGTGCGCAAGAGATTCCAAGAAATTCTCTGCGCTGAAGATGAGTCGTAAAGTATCTTGGTGTGACTGAGATTGCCTGTGTATAGCACTCTACACCAGCATGCTTTTTGATTTGCTACACATTTAAACGAACCAGTCTCAGTCTGAAATATTCGCGGAAATAACTTCAGCACAGGAAATGAGCAATTCTTTTGTTACGTTAACGTGATTAATGAGTGGTGTTTGCATCGCATATAATTAAAAAAAAAACTGACTTTACCTAACCTATTTCAGTGAATTCAGAAGTAAGCAATTATTTATAAGTAGTACAAGAAAAATATCAAGACCGCTAAAGCTTATGAAAATCCTGGGGATTTCAATTCTGAGTGAACAGTGTTTCTGATTACCGAATTCAAAGCATGAGAGATGGCTATCCAAAAATTATGTTGGCGTCCGGTTGCGAAACTCGTTACCGGTATATCCCAAAATGGCTAAAATGAGATATTGGTATCTCTAGTTTTCAACATGATCATATGTTCATATTGAAGATATGAAGAATCCATAGTCTTTTCTGGAGGACAGAATTAATGTAGTGTTGCGGAGGTGTATTCTCAACAAACTATGCCGCGATGTTAGGCATCCCACAGGGTTCTAAACTTAGTCCACTACTTTTTAATATCAACATAACACACTACACTAGAAAATAAAGAATATTCATATATTAACGTATGCTGATGTTTTAAAATCTTCAAGAGAATACAGGAGATGGTAGACTGTACTCAACTGTAAGAAGACATGGATAGAGTAGCTAAATGGGCTGAGACCAATGGACTCGCAATAAATAAGGAAAAGTCGGTAAAGATGTCAATATCCCGACGGAAGCAGAACGAACTGACATAGATGTACAGGATAGGTGGAAATGTGGTAAGAAAAGTAGACTGTGTCAGGGATCTAGGAATAAACTATACCAAAGACCTAAGTGTAAATAATCATGTAAAGACAATTGTGAAGAAGGCCAACACAGTGATCGGATTTATTTGGAGATGTGCGAGGGCTAGAACGATTTTTTTCTTGTTTTGGTAGAACGATGCTGCAATTACTTAAAAGGTACGTAAATCCCATATTGGAATTTGAGGCACTAGTATGGAATGACTACGAACACCAAGGTAACAAAAAGAAAATCGAAAGAGTACAAGCCAAGTTCTTAAGAATGGTTACACTGTGACTTTTTATTTTATTTTTTATTTATTTCTTTCTTTAACATGGCAAAGTTAAGGTTGATAGCCTGACGAACTTGGTATTTTCCTTCTGATGTCTCATACAAGGAGTTACTTAGGAACTTCTGACTTTTCACCCTTGAGACTAGACGAATAAAAATAGATTTGCTAACTTTGTTCAAAATTTTGCGATTCGAAAGAAATGTTAAAAAGAATGAAGCTTTATATTCCAAGTAATAGACGGAAGAGAATAACATTCCATATCAGAAGATTTAGGACAGAATCACGTAGATCAGTGTTTCCCAACCTTTTGCAGGCTATCAGCCTTATCAGGACCCCTTGATTTCTTATTAGTTTCTTTGCGGACCCCTGCTCCTACAACCAAGGAAATCATTATACATACAGTATCAATAGAGCTTTTTGCGTTATCTACAGCTTAAAAAGACGTACAATTTCAGTACATGAAAGTATAATTGAATATACTTTACTAACAATACTGCAAGTCACGCATTAATAGCAATAATAGTAAAAACTATTGTTCGTTTGCTTACTATTTTTCAATGTGATAGCTGGTGTGGTTTTACGGCCGTTACCTTTTTCATATCTGGCTTCAAAGTAAATATGTTCAGGCGCAGATCTGGTTCGATATCAAGTCTCTTTCTATACTTATTAGTATGGCAGATCTAAACGACGCCATAATAATATTCGCTTTTTGGAATG
>JAGDQP010042224.1:0-16613 GCA_022664845.1 Lepisma saccharinum | reverse complement strand
CTTAATGTCGTAAAAAAATAACTTGAGTTATTTTATGTGGCCGTTATATCATTAATTACATGATAAGAAAAATATTAAGGGACAGAGATTAGAACCCTGAGGAACACCCAATGATTTTCTTTTGTATTTTGCTTACAATTCTTCCCGTGGATATGCTCAAGAGATAATAAAATGTTTTTATCAATTACGCCAGGACTTAATGCGGACAATTTCTGCGTTTACGTAAATGCTGTGGAATCCATTAACTACAATGAAAACTGCAATTTCATAGCTCCTAAAAATAAGGAGTGGAGTAATTTTCTTCCGGTATAAGTTGGCGATGCTGGCAGATAAGTATCAGGGAAAGGGAGGAAGCATTTCTTTCTATTTCTTTTTTTTTTCTTAGTTTCTCTTCTAGTTTCTGTATCTGCTACTTTCAACAGTTGATTGTCTTCCTTTCTGGTGGCAATGGGCTTGTCACTTCCACGCCGTCGCTCAATGCTCCTGTTTTTTGTCATAACCTCTCAAGGAAAACAGCCCCAGTTGTGGGTTTGTCTCAAAACACAGAAGAAATAGAAGCAAAATTGCCGACGATTTATCCCAAGTGCCAGCCAAGCTAATCTTTGGGAAGGAAACTTTTGCTATTTCTTGTCTTTGGGGGCTGTTTTTCAACTTCTCGTTTTGCTGCTTCTTCTTCTTCTTCTTCTTTTCATCTCTTTTCACAACTGTTTACAGTTAGTTGCCTTCATCAAAAATAAGAAAAAGATAATCTTGTTTCTACCTCTTTCTTTTTCCTGTTTCATTGTAGTGCTTTTTCTCAACATTAGTGAGATAAGAAAATGAAAGTGGATGTAATGTGTAAACTGTCATAATTGGTATCCTCTACAAGGAGAAATATGCGTTGTTACAGAAGTAAATTGTAGATCTGTTAATAAATGAATGTGTATGTATATAATTATTAGCACTCCGATTTCTTTGACGTAAATACTGTGGAAGTATACATACATTTATAACGTAAACATGACCTTAAAATATTGCTAAAATTTACATCTTAGGCTAATACAAATTCTTTGGCTGTAGATCATATCCTAGAATGAAAGAAAGGTTGCTTTGGTTTTGATTCCAGATATCTTCCCGTCATTCGCGTGAGTGTGATTGGGTATATGAGGGAAAATTTTAATAAGAATGATTGTTTTGGTGAACTTTAGTGTTTGCACTGCCTATCCAGTGCGGATCCGTAAGTAGTCATCTTCGTCACTATACGACGAGTTGAATGGAATGTAAGGTATCCGATTTTATAACTTATGCTAAAATTAAAGTGTTTTAGTGAAAGAAAGACAATAATATTCCTTAAATCTTATTTGCTATTTACTTTTCTACATATTCATCAATTTCTTCCAGCTATTGAAAAGCTTCTGAAACAGCGATAATGCCAGGATAAGTCCGGGTGGGCTACAATATTTTATGTAGAAAATGAAAAATACTGTTGGATACAACAGTGGGGCTGTACTGTTGGCTATACTGTTTTAAAATGTCGTCTATGCATGGTCAAAAACATATTTTGTAACCGTTTTAATGTAGAAAGACATAGTTATGGTATAAACGAAGGGTTGGTGCTAGTATAGCAAGTGACTGCTGTCCTAGGCTGTAAAAATGACGTCTACTAAAGTATACGAAGGTGTTGATTATCAGTGTTTCTTAAAGGCATATGATACCAATGATACTGAACAGCTTAGAAATGACTAAAAGACGACTGTTAAACGACGCTTTACGCTGGAGAACCATTGGAAGACTTGAAGCTGCACAGTCGCAGACCAAAGTAGCCAGATAACTCAGAGTGAATTCCTCAGTGGTTATTTGTCCTTGGAGACTGTTGATTGACACTGAAGACAGGTCCAGAAGACCAGTCAAGGACACTCAAGAGTTATATCTGGAAGTGAAGATCGTTATTTGCACAATTGGAGTAGCATCCGTCAACTGGCATCAGACCACGCTGCTGCAACAGGAAGGCAGATAACTCTGAAAACTATGGATAGAAGGCTTGAGGAAAGATGACTGTATGCAAGGTGCCCCGTAGTTTGTGTGCCTTTGAATACTGATCAGAGAAGGAATCGTCTACAATGTTGTCGAGATCACAGTCATTGGGCAGATATATAATAAATTGGATGTTCGCATTATCCAGTGATGAATCGTGGTTTACTCTGTAGTCTGATTCTCGACGGTGCCTCATCTGGGGAGAACAGGGAACAGGATATAATCCTTCCAACATCATTAAACGTGATAAATACGGAAGTGGCGGGGTTAGGCTGTGGGCCAGCAATGGCAACACCTGAAGAACGCCTCTACGCAAAACCACCAGGGTGAATTGACAAGGCAAAACTGCTACCAGATATCGCGATCAGATCTTGACAGTACATTTGAGAGAGTTTCGGCAGCATGTGGGAGAAAATTTCTTCCTGATCGATGACAATGGCCGCCCTCATAGAGCTGTATTGGTGGACGACTTTTTTTGAAACTGGAACTATTGCTCTTTTAGACTGGTCAGTGCGTTAACCGGACTTAAATCTAACTGAACATGCTTAGGACAACCTAGAAAGGTGAGTTGCTTCGCGATCACGGTCACACATCTTATTTGATGCTTTCACAATAACTCCGCATGAATAATGGGAGCTACTGCCACAAGATCTCGCTGCACCTGTCCGTACTATGCAGCGTTGTTGTCAGACTTGTATCGCTGCTAAGGGTGTCTGTATACCCTATTAAGCTCCATTCTGGGGGGTTCTCACTTTATTTTGTTTTCTGATCTTATTATTATAATTATGGCTTGTATCAGTTTGTGATTTTGCAACCATGAGATTGAACTGTATTGTGTTTTTTTCAAGTATAAATGCTGTTTCTTTGCAGTTTTGATTTCGTTGTATACCCTACTCATGCATACCTTCCTGTAACACCAAGTGTTTCAAGAAATATATTACTTCTGTGGAGATTGCTTCGTTTTGCTTTAATTTTGGACACTAGTGTAGTTCCGAAACAACTCCTTGGTTTATAGAGATCATGGTCGCTACAAACTTCAAAATAAAATCTAATATTTTGTGTTATTGCATGAAAAAAAAAATAATAAAAGGAGAATGGCGGCGAGAATGTACTGGTATATTTGCCACTAGCCCGCAGGGGCGGCAGGGCCAGTAGGCGGGACTTCTGCCCACTTAGGCCACTTTCGTCCTTTGAATTTCGTAATTAGTGTGAAGTTCTATTATTTAATTTGATAATATCACAAATTCCAAGATCAAACCCAGAACCAGGAAACATACGGCCCCCCCACCAAGCAAACATCCAGAAAACTCTACCCAGGCAAAAATAAAAAGATTGTGATGTTCATAAAATTATTTAGATAATTTCGCTAAATTTCATAAGTAACTAATGTTAGTATTTTCATGTAACTTTAGCGAAATTAACTTGGTATGATTTTGGTATCCACAGGAAGTTGGGACAGGATTTCTTCTTCTTCTTTCTTCGTAATTTAAACTTCTTATACCCTTCTGTAGCACTTCTTCTCCCTGCCCAAAAGGATATACAGGCCGCTGCATAGAATCCGTGGGAAGTGTTGGTTATATTATTTATGTAATTGCGATATATTATAAAAATATAATTGGTATTTGGTTTTGTTGTCCTCTAGAGATTTTTAAAAATCTTTTCGAATTACTCCTATGAAGTTTTCTCTTGTAGTAGTATGTTTTGGCAGTTGAGATTTTTATTCTCTTTTTTATGTTTCGAAAATATTTCTTGTCGAATAAAATTATGTCCGTCCACCGATCTATAATATTCAAATGACATTGAAAGAGTACTTCTGAAGCCTGATTTATAGAGCTTTGTATTTATAGAAAGTCTTGTTTTAGTGATAAAGAAAGCACTGTCGACATCCATTTGAGAATATTTGTTGTATGGATTTGTAAAAGCTCTTGAAATTTCATATCTAACTTTTTATTTTGTGAAGTCTTATTATTTTTTTTCTTCTTGGTTTACTTCTTGTATATTAGAGAGAGTAGTTTTGGTGTCTCCAGTTCTAAATATTTTATTTGGAGTAGAGATGTTACTGCGAAGAGGTCTTAGTGAAAAGCACAATAACTTTAATTTGGATTCATCTTACACTTGTAACTCATATGGGATTGTCTGCATTTATAACAATGAGGTCCATTAGAGCATTGTTGTTCCTTGTGAAATTTCATGCATATGTGACGAGGGAATGGGCGCGCTACGTTACGTGATTCCTCCATTTTAAATCTAGTGAAGTAACTAACTTAGGGTCCTTTGTAAACAGTCTGGCCATGGGAAGCGGTCCTTTGTCATTTCTGATACGAGTGACTCTGGTAATAGGTAGTTTGCCGTTTAGAAGTTTTTTAAAAAAATAAATCCACGTTTGTCGGTAAATTTTTAATTACTCAAGTAAAGGAAGTGACAGTCTGGCTGTTTTGTGTTGGAGAGTTTCTTCTATCAAAAGAGATAAAAGTGGCTTATTTTCCGAAACCCTCGCTTTTGAATTGTTTCGAAAAATTGTTTCTATCCTTAATGCTGTTCAAGTGCAACTTTAATCCTTTGTTTCTTCCGATTGGAAAGACTACGAAATCAATTTTTGATAATTTTTCTGATATCAGTTTATCAAATGTGAACGGATCTTTGAGCTCAGGTTTCATGGCACGATCAATGTCACAGTTTAGCCATTTCAATTTCAAATAGAATAGACTTAATGAAACTAGATTCCTTTGGCAAAAAATATATCCTGAACGGTTTGATTACCCAGCAAGCCTTGCAGTAAAAGCGGTTGCCTAACTCCCAGGCATGTTGTAATTTTCGTGCAAACAATATCGTCGCGTTCAAGGCAGAAAAGTGTACTAGATTTCCATATAGCTTACGGCTTACGCCCTTTTGCTTTGAAAGCGACGATATATCAGGACTGTTTATTTGTTAATGATGATAATTATAAACTTGTGAGAGCTATTTACAAAGGTGGCTTGAAATCTTAAAATAATTTTTATGCAACTTTGTTTTAGTACTGTATATTCAATTTTGTTTAACTTACGTTTATGAATCAGAAAGGCAGCAATGGGTTAAGCTTTTCACCTGTCTGTATATGAGGAGTGCCGAGCCTCGGCGAGAACTCTTCTGGAAAAAGGGAAGAAGGTAGCGGCCAGGGTCTTAGCTTAGGTATTATGCCAGCATTCTTCTGGTAAAACTGAGGTCTCATGCCGGCAGCAGGACTAAACCTGGATGCTTCTGTAGTGTCAATCCTGTCGGCGACCGCAAACGTTAGACCACGGGAGCTGGATTCTTTTTTATATCCTGGTTAATGTATAGATATACATTTCGATTGCACATATCAAAAAATGTCGATCATCACGAATAACCGCTTATTTTTTTTTTTTAAAAAAAAGAACTCTTCCAAAGTTCGCTGTAACGTTTGTACCGACAAAGAGACGAAAAAGAAAACACAAAATATATTCCGTCCATTTTAGTTCTGAGTATAAAGTCTCCGTTGTTGTAGTGTGTTCTGTCGTTCGTGCGTGTCTGCTTGAGATACGATGTTGTCTCTTTGTGGTTGGGAAAACTGGACAAACTCGAGCATTCTGTATTGTTCTCTACAGAGAAGTCCACAAAGCCACCACCACGACCATTTACGTATTTAAAAATTCTCTGGCCTTTTCCCACTTCCCTTCCCCTCAGACCCGAACTCCACTTGCGGTCATTCGGTGTCGTGGAGAATGACAAAAGCAAATAATCCAGCTAGATTACGTTAAATTAAGAAGGCACAAAAGCTTTTTTTTTTTAAAAAAAAAGACTGGATTTAGCTTTTTTTAATCTAGAAGAAACAAAACAGAACAAAAGTGAGTTGGTATTATTAACTTAATCAAACAAAATAAACTTTCGCTGTCCACATTGATTTTCGTTATTTCTTTTGTAGAATACCACCCCCCTAACCCCCAGCAAAAAGAGAAGAAATTACACACTTTTGGAAATTACGTTACAGAGTCATGTGTGACTACATACCTTAGCCGTGGTTGACCTTTTTCGTTTATAATTTCATTCTTCTTCTTCTTCTTTTTTTTTTTCAAAAAGTAAAACCGCGTATGTTTTATGCTTTGATTTCACTAAGTTAGAATTTCGCGTTTTCGTTTTGTCTTTCTTGATCTCAATGCATTTCCACAGGTGTCCATCATTTACTGCGAATCTATATCAGTGATGGAACTTTAACTTAAACGATATAAGGAAAGTTGTCTCACCACATTTTTTATTGGAATAACAGTTTTTTTTAATTTGCTTCTGTTCAATAAGAATTTACTGACATGAGAGTTAAGAATTCAGACCTCATAATAGATAGACTTAGCACGCTTCCCCATTTCTTGCTGCGCTAAAACTAATGGGTTATTGTTCCGAGCACGTGATTTTGAATTCATCCGCTAGGTAGCTCTGCCATAGATGTAGATCACTGCTCGGTGTCCATAGTCAGTATAGATACGAATCGTTCATACAATTTAGATAATTACACCTAAAATCATATTAATTTTACGAATAATTTGCAGTTTCTGTTGAAGTAGAGCTTGTAGGATGATTATTCCATTAAGTAAGTACGAGGTCCTGGACTCAATTCCAGATGGGGGAACACCTTAACGTAGAATGTAATTTATAAGCTATGTCCTGCCGTTAGGATGCCATCTTCATTCGATGAAAGATTTCTTTTTCTCATTTTGCTACTTAAACAATGGTATGCTGAAAACATTAATGCCCTATCCTCTATTCATCTTCCCGCTCCACCCTTATTGAGACCAATTGAATGAAAAAGAATTTAAGGGCGGAAGGAGGAGTAGAAGAAGAAGAAGAGAGACCTTTTAAAACATGGGCTTGTTTCGTTTCCTGGCAACTGTTTGGAGTGGTTCCAGAATGATAAGAAATGATGCCCTGACTTAACATTTGATATGAACAGAGTGTAAGAAGGCGTGTTACGTGACAAGTGCTGAATTTTAAAATGACTGGAAGCTTATTTACGTTATTTTGTTAGTTTCGTCGTGTGTTACTTAGCAACCATTTTCAGCTCCTTGGTATTTTAATGTAGCCCTATAGATGTGATTTAAGAGAGGTTATATTGTAATGGGAGAGAGAGGTTTGGATACCTATTGCAAGAGAACTAAACAGAGGGAAAGAAATATGACAAAAAAAGAAAGAAAAGAAACAGTTCGAGTAAAAAAAAAAAAAACGAAGAGCATGTTGTTTCTCACGGGTTAGTTGGAAAGATTTTGGCTTATTTCCATAATTACTTTCGCTGAGAGTGAAGAAGATACGTTTTTGTTTTCGTGAAGTTTAAACGAGCCTTAGAAGTTTCTTCATTACAATAAGTTGAAATGCACACTTTTCTCTTAATTTAAATGGTTTTATTTACAAATACCTGATTAGTCCACCCGTTGATGCACGATGAATAAAATATGTTGTCACCCCTCAATCACCATTGCCAATGGGGACTGAACTGGAACTTAAACGGTATCGGGAGTGTTACTATTCATCTCAGCGACTCCAAAACGATGGATTTGACATTAATATCAGTCGTTTTATATTATTTTTTACATGTCACCCTTTCTCACCCCACCCCTCCCTAGGGCTGTTAAGGATATATTACCTAAAATAGGCGTTGTTAATGAATTGATACTCATGCCAAATTTGATCACTTGGAGGTAGTCAACCCGTCGAACAACACTGTAGTGTGGGTTGCCGCGTGCTTTGCTTTGAAATGTCCATTATTGTTATCACCGCAAATTGGAATTCAATGGACAATTAGATGGTCAATTATCTCTGAAGATAATAATTTTAGAATCAAAATGATATGATAACTTCCTAGTTCGGTCCAGTGTATGATCATGTGCAAAAAATCATTACAATCGGTCAAGCCGTTTTGGCGTGATGCTCACGCAAACATACTTTCAATCATTTTTATATAGAGATTAAACTAATCAACATTTTTTGTACATAACACCTTTCCAGTGCATTTTCTTGTTTGTTATTGTTGAGTTATTTCGATTGTTCACATGTGAATACATGTAGCTAAACAGTTAATAACTGTCCCGGATCATGTTGTGATTGTTACTTCAATAATGTATAGTATCAACTTAGGAAATATAGTAATAAGAGTAACGTAAATAAACCGAGCAGACATTGCAACTTCATGTTAAATTTAAAGTTCAGTGTTACCACTGTAACAGTGAACTTACTACGTCGTATCAACTCACGTGTGTAATTACTCCCTTTTTTGTTAATAGTTCATGTGGATACTGGAGCATATGGCCAAGTGTGTTATTTAAGAATATTATGCAATAAGACGAGAGCGAAATAAAATCTTTTAGAAAACATGGCTTGTTTTAAAATCATCGTTTCTACCCAGTCCGTTTTTAGGACGACTTGAAAAGGTTCTGGAAGTATATCAAATAACATCTGTAAATATATTTGATGTATCGAAGAAGTTAGGGTGACCTCATGTAAGTAGGATGGACCAATGAGGCAGTGGGAGGAATACATGGTCAAGAAGGTTCAAGGTAAATGCTGTTATTTTACAAGATCCAGGTGTCCGGGAGGACGGACTAGCGTGTGTCGCAGCCATTTCAGTGATTGTATAAGAAGCACTTACCTCTAGAAACTGCAGCGTTATATGAATGATGACCTACTTGAATATATCTATTGTTGGAGAATATTGGTCTGGTTCTGAAGCTTTGATTAAATGAGTTATGTACTGAGGTCGTATCTGAATTATTGTTGACATGGTAGTTCGAAGCAGTATTAATAATTTAGCACCAGCTTCAGGTTAACCCATAACGTTTGATTTGCGACTCGACTTTTTGGAAATGGATGGGTACACTTTAGATCCCTCTCTAAGGGTCAATTCTACAATTGACCGCTAAACTTCTAGTCAGCGTTAAGTTGAGGCCAAGTATGATTTTGGCCAATGAGAGTTGGCCTCAACGTAACGCTGACTAGAAGTTTAGCGGTCGATTGTAGAACTGACCCTAAGTCCGCTTGTGCTATGCTTTTCGTTTAATATTTCTGCACGGGTACTTTTTAGAAAAATGAGGGCGAATTATATCTCTACTTTTATATGGTTATTAATTAATTCGCACTTAATTCGAATAAATCTAAGGAAACTAATGGATTTTAACAATGAATATTGCATTACGATCTATAATCGTTAGTTCTTCATAGATAACCAATTTGAAATGCCAAATAGAATTTATTTTTTACAAAAATAAATGAATGTGATGTCCGCATATCCAAAAGATCTTAACTTTTCATATTTCAAGAGGGGTCACTAGAGGTTTGCATTTCAAAAATAAAAAAAACAAGATAAGTAGAAGCACAAAGTAAACACGTATATGTATTTACTTTGTGGCAGAAGTAATCTTATCTTGTTTCAAAGTTTGCTTTGTTATTGAAAATGGCCTGATTTTGATCCATTTGTCCAGAAGGAGGTAATGCAGTTTCCAGAATATCGCAAGACAAAAAACGTATTCTCAAATAAGCAGATTCTTTTCTTTTTTTCTTGAGGAAGGGGATCGTTCCATTAATTTTCTTTCTCACACAGTTCAGCAACTTTGGTGTTCCTTTGAGAAAGAAAGCAAAGCAACTTAAAGCAGATTTTACCAAGTCACAGAAAGGAGCACAGTTTAAACTGCAGAAATTGCTAGTTCTCAATTCGTATAACAGGTGTCAGCTGGATTTGATGGCTCTTCGTACAAAGTTTCGAGTTTCCTCAAGGGATTCCAAACTGCAGATTGGCTGTACTTACCCAGCAAAGATGAACAAAAAAAAAATGAAGGAAGCAAGTTTCTCGTCTACCAGCTACTGGAAAAGAAAGTGGTCAGGTTTCTGGTTCCTGAAATCGTATTCAAAGACCCAGCAGCTTAAAGAAACAGAAATCGTATTCGTGTAGTCGTGCATAAGATTTCAAATGGTAGAGCGATCCCTTTTACCACAGAATAAGAGCATGTAGATAAAATTGGTTGGAAGTTCAAAATGTTAAATTTGAAGTTTGGAGAAAATGTGTATGTCCTAAGGTATGCAAGAATAATCTAACGTTGAAATGAACAAGATATTCTTTTGGTTGTATAACGTAGTGTAGGCAGTTCTGCGCTTATTCTTTGTGTGTTCTAGTATGATTCTGACATCAAAGTTAATGGTGATATCCTCAAAGGAACATTCCCAGTAAAAGAAGTGAATAATGGCTTAGAAAATGTTCATGAAGTAACCCACTTTGATCTGAGAAAAATACTGCTTATAGTCTTTAGAGACCTCTGATTCTATCACGAGCTTTCGCCTCAAAGTTTGTCCTGATACCAATCTTTTAAACTTTGTAGATCCACGTTTCAAATACTGACAAAAGAACGAAACACTGTATTATTTTTAATCCAATTTGGTAGATAATGTTTTCATCCATTGGGATTCTACACCCTTTGGGATTTTAACCCAGAACCTGCCTCACAACCACGACTACCAGGATTGAAACACTTTTCAAACTCTGCTAAAATACTTACAAAAAACGTATTTTCCAAGTGAGAAACGTTTTGTTCTTGCGGAGCTAATTAACTCTGTGGAAACACAGTCAAGTGTTGTTTATTCATCCTTCCCACAGCAAATTCCTAATGTTCTGCATAGAAAGAGAGGAAGCCGAAATTGACAACGTTACACCCCAATACTTATATGTGATTCGATGTGAATGAAACTGCTTTTGATTTGAAAACTACTATAACTTCTTATCGTTGTGAACTTGCACTAAAAGTATAAGTTATTTCAATTAACTCTTCTTCCGTACAGACAATTGTAAAGACAGCTTTGTAAAATCTCGCTTCTCTTATGTACCGGTATATCCCGATTTCTTTATTAGTGTACTTGGTTCATTATACCTTATGTTTAAGGAAGGTTTTAATGAAAATCACAGAAAAGGTATTGAAAATTATAGACCTATAGCGATATTAGTCCTCTCTCAAAAATACTAGAATATATGATGTATAAACGCATTTGGAGTCATATCAAATCATATATTGGTATTAGCCAACATGTTTTTTTTTTATGTAGATCAACTGTAACAAATTTATCCACATATGTGCATTATGAATGTACAGTATTACATAAACGTTCTCCTGTGCATGCCGTTTGATTTTTCTAAAGCTTTTGATAATGTTCACCACAATAAATTATTATTGACACTCTCTAAAATGGGTCTCTTTACTCAATGTGTATATCCTTTTGGATCATGTTTTTTGCACACTGTATTCAGCATATGGATTATAAATATTCTAAGTCTTTTGAATATCTTGATTCTTCTTTTGTTGTACCACAGGGTTTCAGTTTGGGTCCTTGGTTATAAAAGTCCATATACGCCAATTAGTTCATGTTGTATTCTGCGAATAATTAAATAATAATCCTTGTTTTATTCGCTTCCTGTTGAGCTACCTTAAAAATGGTTGTAGTGTTTAAATTATTGCCACTAAATATTATTTTGTGTTGTTCTGTTAAATGTTATTTTCATTTTTATTCATATACGTATTTTTTATTTATTGTATATTCTTTGTGTTTTAACTTGTGTAAGTTTTGTATAGGGGCTCCATAGTCGAGTGGTTAGAGCGTTGAACTCATGTCCGCGTGGTTCCGAGTTCAGTTCCCGGCTGGAGTCCCACTTTTCGGCGTCCACCCAGCGTCATGAGGCAAATTGGCGAGTCACGTGGATCAAGACATGACGGCCACACTTAGTCTAGAAAGCTCCTGATACGCCTGTTCGTGTTCAGGTGTCACTCAGGTGGACGCAGTTCCACCAGCCGCGGACAGATGGCGTTGGGGCAGGCGCAGGACGTTTCGGTCTGTCGAACCAAGTGGTTTGGTTTGGTTTTAAGTTTTGTATAATTGAAGAATATGTTTCTGTTGCAGGCTTTAAATAAAATATATTTTTTGAATTGTAAGACAATAGAGAAAGATCCTCGCTTTATGTTTAGCTATAAGCAACAATTTTCCCTGTCTTTCAAGCTGCCTTCTCTCAAACGATATCCCCTCTTCCGCAACACAGGCACAGAACGCATCTTCAGTTCGAACTTTGTTATTTCAAATTACGTAAAATCCCGTATGAAAACTATCTCGCATTTCAATAACATAGGCCTAAATAAACTACAACTTTCTCGTCTTAATATCAGTGCAACAAATTCCGTTGTGTATAATGGGATAAAAATAACTATGGCACATTACTTAGCCTTGTGGATTCTTTATTTATAGTTCGTGTATATGCAAACTGTTCATATAGTAGTCATCGAATCCAAAAATTTTTAGAAACATTTAGATAGTCATTTGTGTTTTTCTTCTTGCCCCATTTCGATATGCTATCCGAAACAATATTAAAACTGTGATATCGTTTCTTAATGTTTCATTAATAGCTTTTGACTTTTTCAGTGATGTAGTTCCGCAATTGCAATCTTGTTACCAGAGAGTCTTTACTATTGTAATACTTTATAGTTTAGTTCATGGTCAAAAGCAGAGCGGGCTGTCATAACGTGTTCGTCTCGTCTCGTCTCATCTTTATGTGTCATTAATACCAGATCAAGCACAAAATAAAATGATGCCTTAACTAACTTACTAACTGACTTCATGGCTTATGAAACCCTGACGTTCATCGCCGCAGTTCGCCATAGGATTCTATCCTGAGAAAATCCACTTTCTATCTCGAACACCTACTTCTCGGAGATCTCTTCGAATATTTTCCTTCCAACGACTTGTCAATCTTCCCAACGGCCTCTTTCTCTCTGGCTTTCCTGTCATTTTTCAGTTATCTAATCCTGTCGTCTGTCCCATATATGTTTCGGCGTTCTTTTCAAACACTCGCAGTTTATCTTCATCTGTCAATCAAAGTCGTGTTAATACTACAACTTTCGCAATTTATAAGCAATTAACTGATGGTAGAATAACGTTGCTGTTTTCATCCAACATTCTTGGTATTAATCGCAAAGTTAATAGCTTCTGGACTGAATAGCGTTTCTCGATCCTAAATGACGCTTTACTTGTTCCGTGACATTTTAATAATAAACGGTTCAATTGTCATTACTGCTGATTGCGCTTATCGACATTATCATTAGCAGCATGAAACATTACCGTGACGAATGACCCCTTTCCGTATTGTGATATGTTACCATTAAATGCGATATGTGGATATTGCATTTGGCGCCCTTTGTATAAGTTTTTTTTGTATATTTCATATGCTTTATTTGTCGTTACCGTGAGGTTTTTTTTTTTTTTTTTTTGTAATTTCTTACCGTATTGATGTACTAGATCTTTGAATTTGTCCTTACTGCATTCAATTAAAAGATCTCTTATACTGGCTGCTGGAACTAGTTTTTATGAATTTAAACCAAAATTCAGCGGGCACTGCTTTGAAGAAGCTTGGAGAGCTTGGACATCCCCTAACTTTTGCCACTCACCGGAAAGGCGTTACCTTTTTCTCTCTATTGGTACCGACGTGCATTTATGGAAATGCGTACAACTAAGATCGCCGCGATGTATGAGCCTACCGCTAATCAACGGAGAAACAATCCAAGTAACAGACGACAACGTTCTTACCATTGGCTACTGATAATATAATACAATAGAAAATTATTCCCGCTGTTGCTACGCCGAGTAAATAACAGTTGTTGAATATAGAAAGAACAAAAGAAGGCAGCAATAGCTGTGACTGAGGATGTGTGGCCAGTTTTGCAACAGCGCAGCTATTTGTTGACAAGGTCACGTGATTTGTGGGTGGAGTCTGGCCGGTAATAAGTACGCGGCTACTATGGTTGGAGAAGTCATGATAGGTTACACTTTGGCAATTGAATAATCAAATTTTTATAGTTTTGATTTTGATATTAAATCTTATTTTTAATGGTTCGCAATTTGTAACTTTCTTTCTATTTCTTCCTACGTTCTTACGTACGTGTTTCCTCTTTCTCTGAGCTTTGTGTTAGTGTGCTCATGTGTAAGAGAGAGAGAGAGAGGTAGATAGAGAAAGTGTAAGTGTGGTATTGTATGAGCAGCAGAAAATGGAATTTGGGGTGTTTGTCTCTGCAGAAGAATAGAATATAGGGAGAGAGAAAATACATATAATAAGCAGGGATATGCAAAATCTCATGCAAACGGCGGAGGAAAAGGAAGAAATGTTGGTATTTTAGATGGAACATAACAGCTAAAATACGGGACCCAAACATCAAAAATAACTGCCACACTATATTCATTGTTATTTCTTTCTTGATTTATCTCCAGGGGTTATTTAGAGGCGGCGTACCGAAAGCCTTACAGCGGGGAATCCTAAAAAATGTCGTGAAGAACGTCCAATTTCTGTAACAAACGTCGAAATGATTCGTGGTGGGCGGTGAAATTTATCGTGGTCGCTCGAGCACAAAGATTCATGGTTTTGCGGCCGGGACTTCGGGCTTGGCATAGCCAACGAGGGGGGAGAAAGGGAAATTCCCTAGAAGGAGGAGCAATCTCTACAATGTTTTTGGCTGTTGAGGGGAGGACCACAACTGGAAGCACACCGAAGTTTTCATTGCTTTTACGCAGGAATTGTTTGTTTTGTTCTTTTTGTCGAGTTACACGAAAAGGAAAGGTTGGGTAGAGGGAGGGAGGGGTGTCCAGTTTTGTGCAATGTTACAAAAGGACAAAAATATATGTGATGGCAACAAATCTAAATATGACAAGAAAAAAAAAGGTTCTCCATCCACCTTTTTGCAGCAAAGTAAACAAATAGCCCCATGTATCCAACCGATTCATAAGATGCAATTCCACAAATGTATAGGTGCCTGCTGTGTTTCAATTTTGCACTCTCCTTACCCCCTTCTAAATAAGAGAGAAAAAAACAAACGGCAGGTTTGGGACAAAAGTTACTTCTTCAGGCAATTTATACAACTCTTCGTTCATTTTTATGTAACAAGCATTTCAAAAAACAGGATTATGATTTTTTTACTATCTTACACTGTAAAAAAAAAAAGTTTATTTTATAGTAGCTGATTTTCCAAGTTCATTCGACAGATATGTCTCATGTTCATACTTTCTAGATATTCTTAGAATATTCTATGGATATTCAAACATAGATGTTCTCAAAAGCAAATGCAAGGAATATTCTTTTATGATGCCGAACGTTGTAGTCATATTTGGGATGTAAACTGGAATGTCCCTGAGATAACCTGTGTTGTGTAAAGATCAGTAACTGCTTTTGGTAACTTAGGGACAAAAAAGTACAAAAGTTGGCGACAGCGAGGATCAAACCAGTGTCGTTCCCGTTATAGTCTATTACTTTGCCAAATTGAGCTAGAAGAAAACAACATATTTGTCAATTTTCTCGCTATATATTAAAGAAGTTCTATACAAACGTCACGTGTATCACTTGAAGTTTATCAGGGCATATTTACAAAATGTGTACAGGAAGGGTTTTCATTAAAAGAAATTGATTTAACAAGAAGCGTTCAAAACTCACCTTCAGGATGACATGATAAACTTCTAACATTACCTATACACATAACTTATACTTCTGAGTACAAGGTGTACCAAATGTCACATCATGGAGTAAGGTAGGCGAGCCAAATAACGCCACCTTAAGAGTGTATCTGATGTAGCTAGTAAACCATGTTAGTTAGAATTCTAAAACAGCTTGTGTGAAACACGTGCTTAAGTGCCCTACATAACAGCAGTGTGATATAAAGATTGGTGTACAATGACGGGCGGGAAAAGAATTACGAAACATAGGTTCCTAATAACGCCACCCTCTTCGTTGAACAGAAACTTGTCCATATACTTTGCATTAACCTACACAACTGGAAATGTTTCGCTTGTAAACTAAAGCGACAAACACAAGAACAATGCTCAGGCACTTTGCTGACTACAAATAACCCTATATATACCACACATTCCGTGCGAAATTCATGGACTTAGTGGATTTTTTTACGAAGTCCATCTACCTTCCACAATTCTTTCCCCACCCTATCCTGGCCTGAGCCTCAGATGCCTAAAGACCTTAAAATATATTCAGTTTAAAATAATGACTCTTAATACATTGTTCAGTTTTCTTCGTGTTCGTTTAGTCGAATTTTGAACAGTACCAAACTAAATTAAATTCTACCATGTTTAAAACATTTAGTTGAAAATGTACAAAAGTCTATAAGCGTGCGTTTAACGTAAACAGAACATTTTTGTTATCACTGATTCACGTTTAGCAACAAAAATTAAATGCCACCAGCGGGACTCAAACTGTTGCTCAAAGTATAAAAGTTCCAAAGTCTGACACGCTACCGTCTGCTCCGCGCTTACCGCAGCTGTCTGGCACTGAAGTGGAGGTAATCTAGATGCTAGTTTGAGACAGTATTTGAACATCTTACTTGCTAAAAGCTTTGTTTATTATTCGTTATACCTGCTGTAGTTTATCGTGCAAATGTATAAAGTAATTTGCATATGCAATGGTAACGTACTATCTTTTTATCCTTTTGTGTATATTTTATAATGAAATTACCGAATAGGAGGAGAAGGAGTTACTACCATCATCGCTGTATTTCGCGAAGCGATCATCCTGGCAATCGGGTTGCAAACCAATATTCGCC